>RJWJ010031900.1:0-11744 GCA_004363605.1 Indri indri
GTCTTCCCAAGAAAGAAATCTGAAATGGCAGCTTTCTGAGGAGTTTGATTCAGTGGAATGTGCACAGTAGAACAAGAGGTGATATCTTTGATCATTGATTTCCAAATCATCTAAGCAGGGCTATAGAGATTTAATTGCTCAAATTGGCTGGAGAACAAATAGAAAAGTAGACAGATGGTCATAGACTGTGTAGGACCACAAACCTGAACATTTGCCCCGAGGCACACACCCACTGCTCTGCACCATAGAACAGATGGAGGGAGGAAGTTAGTGGAGTAACTCCAAGGAGAAGATCTGACAAAGGGAAGCATTGCCTCTTGGTAGCTGTGATCTCATGCAGGTTATCTAGAATAATGTTTTTCCTTCTCTCCCCTCTCTCCCATCCTCATCCTCCCTCTTCCTTACCTCTCCCGCTTTCCCCTCCCTTTCTCTCTTCTTTTCCTTCTCTCATTCTCTCCCCACCCATTCCAGAAGAGTTATCAAGGCTCTACAGTTCTACAATACACATCCGTGTGTGTCCCTCCATTCTTCCCAATTTGCCTCCCTCTCCTTCTTTTGGGGCTAGCAACAGATAAGATCTGAGCACATTAGGCATGTTTAAGCTTGTAGTAAAATATTCAACTATGTTTTGGAAATTGAACAGGGCCTAAAAGATATGTAGATATATAACAAATACTTTGGAAAGAGTCAGAAAATATGAGGCTAAGTGGATTCATAAATTAGGCATCTGCCAATGTTGCAGTTTGGTTTTGGTGGATAACTATTGGAATGAGCATGTTTTCCTGAATCACTGGATCCTTCAATAGCCTGCAGAAGGAAATGCTGCTTTTTCAGGTGGGGGTAGTATTTTACCACTTTACTTTAGAATCTCTCTGATCCCAATAGGGAGAAAGAGATTGAGCTCACTTTTATTTTTTTAAAACAAATTATTCCAATGGAAACTGAAGTTTATCCCTTCTTTGTTGGACAGAAGGGTGGGAATTCCTTCCCTCAACTCTGTAATACTTTCTAGAGCATATGGCAGGGATCTCAGTAATTTCAGAATGTCTGAACTAACGGGAACTTGAGAGACTCAGCTCAAGGGAGAGAGCATAGGCTACAAGGGCCTGGGTGCCTTGCCTAAGGATGACATGCTCTCAGAATGGGAAGAGTTTCAGATCTGAATTGTGCACTAGGAAAGGGTTCAGCCTTAGGTAGTGCTGTGTTCTCCCATGAAATATCAATTTTCTCTCTGAGCCTCTGTGTCCTCCTATGCAAAACAGGATGTTGTAGTAAGGCTGTGGTGGTGATGAGCAAAGAGCCTTGTAAATTTTCAAGTCCTGTACACACACGAAGTATATGCAGATGGCAATTTCTAGAAAGTGATTGGATGAGAACTTCTAATCTCGTTCTCTTTTTTTGTAGTTTTCTTCCCCCCTAGGAAAAATCTGCTGGATTCACTATTGGAGTTTAAAGGATTAAAAAATCCTTTTGGGGTCATGGACTTCCAGGAGAAGCTGACTCACACAGTGGATTCTCACCTCAAAGAAACATATGCCTGTATGCATGTGCACACACACATTTGGCAGGCATATGTAATTTCATGCTCTGCCTCTGTCAAATCCTGCAGGGCACAGTGGAGTAAGTATGGACTCTAGAGACTGACAGAGCTGGGGTCAAATTCTAGCCCTGCTACCTGCCAGGCCCATGACCTTATATAAGTTGCTTAACACATATGAGTTTCCGTTCAGTTTTTTCAACTCTAATGCAGAGATAACACCCACCTAATACATCTTGGTATGTGGCAGGCTTATGTATTGAGTTTCTAATAAGTGGTGCAAGTAATACTTATTTTTACTATTTTTACTATTACCTATGTTTTCACATAGCCCTGAGATTTCGACTTGGAATACACCTCACAAGATTCTGCTGTTGTGGAAACCTTCAATGATATATGGATGAAAATGGCTCTCGGAAGATTTTCAACATTGTCAAATTGAGAAAAGAAAATTTTAACAAATATTTAAACCCTACCAGTGAAAATGTTCCCAACTTGGGAACATTTAGTAGCCATAACCACTAAAAATGTTTCTTCTGGAAAGGATAGATAAAAATGTACAACAGATTGACAAATGCAGCTGTAAATCTAATTTAACATTTTAAAGACAGAACTCTTGTCTGGGTAATGCCTATCATTTAGACTTTCATGGAGATATAAATTTGTGTTATAGTTAGGATAAAATATTTTGAAGTCAATTAGGCTAACATAAGGGTTGTATTACTGGGATATTTCACATTCTTGGCTTTGTCAGTTTCCTTGACGTTGGTATCTTTTCATTTCCCCTATGTTGAACATACCCTGGTTTATAGCAACCACTCTTTCCGTATAGGCCATTTCTGTCTTGTTTTTCCTTTCAAATTGTTTCTTTTCCCAAGTTTCTGATGTTAGTCAGTGTAACATCTAGCATAATTTGGACTCCCCTTTTGCATTTGGTTTTTAACAATCACATCCAGATGTTGTTTTCATTATAGTCTGATTCTATTCAATACAGTTTGGGTATTTCAGAATGTTTTACTATCAACAGCTTCCTTCACATTCCTTTCAGTTCACAGTGATTTAGATTTTCCCGTCATCTGTTTCCAACCCAGGGTCATAGCACTGAAAAGGACTTTAGAGGTCATTTAGTGCAGTCCTCCGTGTTAGAGATGAGGAAACTAAACCCTTGAGAGACTTTGCGACCAATGCTAGTAATATAGCCAGCATTTGGCAAATCTAAGAATGAACCATGAATCTCATTTTCCCTTGGCCATTCCAAGCTTGAGCACTACATTGTTGACCACTAGAATATTGTTAAACTAAAAAAAAAAAAAAGTTTTCTCATTTATCAACTATACCCTAAATTCAACCCAGAAAGATGTTTAGAAATCCGTAAGAATGACTGCAAATTAGAGATGTTTCATTTTGACTTTTCTTTAAATATATAATTTTTAAAGCAAATCATTATTTTTGTGCCTCTGAATTTGAAACAAATTTATACTTGTTCAATTTCTATATTCTTTGGACATTTTGAAGAAAGAGGTCAGTTTTCAAGCAGTAATTCTTCTCTGTTTAAGAAGTTTCCAAATATAAAGTCTGAAAATGAGGAGTAGTGAAGTCATCAGTAGATCATAAGTCATTTAGGATTGTAGAGGCACGTGTAGGACTTCAGTATTTTTCTCACTAGAAAAAGAAAAGTTTAAAATCTAATTCACGTGGAAGGGAAAAAGCAAGAAGAACCAAACCTTTTATTAAACAAGACCAAAAAGAATATAATTTAGAAAATGTACTGTAAATGCTAGCACATAAAAATGTCCCCATTTTAATCACAATCCACTTTCAATTTAACTGGTATTGAAATGAGGAATGCAAAAGCAAGTTTAAAGTCTTTTTTTTTTTTTTTAATGGGATATCTGCCAACCACTAGCAATTGAGTAATTATTTTTCACCACAGGATACTTTTGGCTCATTGGAATGTGGCTTAAGATAATAATCAGAATCAAAGAAATTCTGATGCCGAGGCAACATGGAATTTGGTCATGATGCTCTTTTCAGGAACATGTTAAACTTTATTTAGAGAAATGTGCTCCTATTCTGTTCTAGTAGGATGTACAGTGGGTGGGGAGAGGCTTCCTTTCTGCCACCAGCTGAAAAGCTCCCAGAAGACTTTTATCTATAGGCCTAGAATAATCTGATTTAATCATTCATCCTTCATTTTTCAATGAAAACATCTTCCACGCATCCATCATATAAGGTGTACTGTGCTTGATACTAAGGATCAGAAGTTAATTCTGTTTAAATCAGTGTTACCCCCAAGTGTGTTTAGTGGAACACTAACTTTTTTTGAGAAAAATAATACAAATATGGAAATCTGCATAAAAACCAGTAATAACAGCAATATTTAGACATACCATGTACAAACACTGTATTAAATTCTTTATGCATATTATTCATATCATTTCACTTAATCCTCACAAAATCCCTGTGAAGTAGGTATTATTATACTGTATTTTTCAGAAGGGTCACTGAGGATTAAAAAATCTAAGGTGTTCCCGGTCTTATTGCTAATGCATATCGAAGCTGAACTTGGAACACAATCTGATATCACACTTGATACTTCCAACCTTGTGACAAAACAGCGCTTCTCTAGGGGGCCTTGCCAATTATTACACAGGATGGGCCAGTTTAGTTGAGGCTAAGTTTTAATGTTAAAATTAAATTATTTATACTCATTGTTGGAATCACCTCAGAGAAAATTTTAATGTATCTAAGATTTAATGTCTTGTAGGTGTATTTTATTATATCGAGCTAACTGCAGCATCTGGAATTGTGACAACTAATTTATATTAACAATTCAAGTTCTGTGATTCTTCTGCCAAAAGGCTTGAGTGCTAAGGGGGGTTCACCGAAACATCTGGGCAGCTGAAGGCAAAAGGGTGGGTCATAGAATAGCTCTTCAAGGTCCTTATCCCAGACTCACAGGATAGTTTTTAACACAAGGTGATGATGAAATTTCTAGTTTTGTATATTGAACTTGTTCCACTTGTCTGTGCCATGGATATGCAATATACTCTGAAGGACTAGGATGACATGGGAACACTGGAGTTATGAAACATCGATCTCTGGTTTGGTCAACCAAAACCATGTACTCCTCCAACATCACAAAATTCCAGCTCATTGAGCATATGTAACGAGGCAATACTTTAGAAATTGGTAGGGTTAAAGTTCTGCTATATATAATTTATGACTCAGACCTTGCACCATTGGTCTGGACCATGGTTTGTTCTGAACCATAGACACATTACCTTTTCAAGCAAATGGTAGTCTGAGAAATTTGAAAAAAAAAAAAATCAAACTAGTCTATTATTAGTTTCTTGCCTCTAAATTCAAGAAGCAGTACCAATACGAGATTGGCCTGCTTGTAGTAAGACAAGTCACAGTTATCAAAAGTGATAGGCTGTATTTTATAGAATGATTTTGCTTTTTTGCCATTTACATTATCTGATAAACAGCATGCATATGGAAAAAAACCTTTTGTAATAACATAGCATATCCTCAGTCTTAGAGATTTATTTTGTATCTTCACATAGTAAAGACGTTGAAGAGTCTTGCAGTCTTTTCTAACTCAGTGTTTCTCAGTCTTATTTGCCCACATAATGCCATCTTCCAGTATTAACAGGGAGCTAATACTCTGTGGAAGACTGCAGTGTTCACGTGGGAAGAACCATTCTGATACAAAATGTCTCCTTTCCCCATCTCCCATTGATTTCTTTTTGTTTTTAAGTTTTTTTTTTTAATTTTTCAAAATTTCAAACATACATAGGAAGGAAAGCATAATAAATTCTATATACCTATCACTTAGATATAACAACTAGTTAGATTTTGCCATCCATTTCCTCTGTTTTTGAGGTGATTTAAAGAAAACCCCAGACATCATAATATTTTATTGTTAAAGCCTTTCAGTATGCTATCATAAAAAAATAAGGAATTTCCTTACGTATCCACCATGCCATTATCCCTTCTAACAAAATTAACAATACTTCTCTAATGGGGTCAACACGGAGTTGATATTCATGTTTTCTAAATTGTTCCCCATATGTCTTCTTTTTTAAGTACATAATACAATGGCTTTTAGTATATTCACAGAGTTGTGCATCAGTCATCACGATCAGTTTTAGAACAGTTTTATTACCCCCTTCCTCATAGCCATCATCTTCAAATGTCCATATTCTCCCCAGCCTTAGGTAACCATTAATCTACTTTCTGTTTTCAGAGATTTGCCCGTTTCAGACATTTCATACAAATGAATTCATACAGTATGTAGTCCTTTGTGTCTAGCTTCTTTCACTTCACGTAATGTTTTCAAGGTTTATCCATGTTGTAGTGTGTATCAGTACTTTGTTTCTTTTTATAGCCAAATAATATTCCATTGTATGGATATACCACATATTATTTATCTATTCAGCAGTTGTTGAACATTTGGGCTGTTTCCACTTTCTCATGACTTCTTAATTATAAAAACTCTTTTTTATTATGAAAAATTTCAAACGTATGCAAAAAAAAAAAAAAAAGAAGAGAGAGAGAGAATAATACAATCAGTCCTCAAGTAGTATCTCAAAGTTTGCACATTATCAACTCCTGGCCCATCTGGTTTCGTCTATACTTCAGTGCTCCCTTGCTTTCCAGATTATCTGAGGCAAATTTCAGGCATCATATTGTTTTATCCATAAATATTTCAATATGTATTTGTAAATGATAAGAACTTCTTTTCTTAAAAAAAAAATCACATCACCATTATCACACCTAAAAATAAACAATTCCTTTACACCATCAATATAGAGTTCACTGATGTCTTAATGTTCACCAAGATGTTTGTCTTCATGTTAGATCTTATTTACCTAGGGGCATTCTGAGATCTGGGAGAGACAAAATGGGCCAAGGCTCTGTGAATTGGAGCATCAGTACCCAGTATAGCTAAGATGGGGGAAGTCAATGAAAGTGAGGGTTCCAGGTAAGATATAATCTGCTCTTTCAGACAAAATTTCTGGGACTCATTGATTTTTATCAATGTATGTTTATTTGTTTATTTTTTTGCTTTCTTCCCTCCCTGGAGACAAATTATATGACTTGTCATGTAACTTGGGCTTTAAAGAAATTTTTAAAAGCCTCTAAAACTTTTTTTGACTTGCAAAAATTTGTGTTTATCTAGCTTATGCAAATAAAAGAACTACACTTCTTCTACTCTTTCTACTGAATAGTTATAGTTTTTGAAAAAGTATATTTTGTCTCACAATAGAGTAATGAACTGGTGGCAAACTTAGAAAATGTGTGTGTGTGTGTGTGTGTGTGTTTGTGTGTGTGTGACCCAAATCAGTGTTCTCATCGCTCAGTTCTGTACCACTGATGGGTACAGTGTTAAAATGAATGCCAATGGTGGGAAAAGTGTGACATTGACTGGGTGTGGACCACCTGCAGCTAATTAATAGGAGGATTTTGATCTAGAGCAGTGGTTCTTATGCATGTGTCCCTGGGTAAATTTTAGAAATACTTAACAACCCTTGAAGTAGCATGTAAACATTTGTGTGTTTGTATAGATTTATGTGTCTTTTTGTTGGTCGTGGTGCTGTTTTTGAAGGTTTATAGCTTTCAACAATTTCTCTACAAAGTCTGTGGCTCTTCTCCTCTGTAAGGTTACAAACCAGTCATTTGAGAGTTTAATAATAACAATTTTCCTATAATTTCTTGTCTAATCAGAAACTTCAAAAGGCCAGGTACAGATCAATATTTGTTGAATAGATGAATGAGTATGTGAACAAATAGCTGAGTCTTTTACTTTACTCAAGTCTTTGAGATTTTGGTCAAATCAATCATTTATTGATTGTTCCATCACTAGTAACACCCTGAGTATTCAATGGGGGGCCTTGGTGTAGGAAGAAGATTGTATGTCCCATGTGGGACTCAACACTTCCAGAGTTTCCATGTCCTTGTAGATCATTACTAATGTGGAAGTGCATGAGTGGGAGACTTTAGAGTCAAGTCTAGGGTTGCAGTTCAGTGGCTCTGTATCTGTATCTAAACAGAATGCTAGAGATTATTTAAATTCAAATAAATAGAAGAAGTGTTTGGTATGATGGATACAGCATGGACCCATTCATCCACTTTCCATTAACCTTCTTAGAGAGATGAACTATTGCTTGCAAATGCAAAGTATTTTGCTTTCTACTGAGCTAGAGACCTCAGAATACAGTCATACTCTGGAGTTGGCAGTTCCTTTGAGATTGTGGCTATTTGTGTAATCCTGTGTTTTACTGATTCTGGCCTCTTCACTTGTTAGGACCAAGGGAATTTCTACCCCCAAAACAAAATGTGATACCATTAAAGATAGCAAAAAATAGATAATATGAAGAGATTAACACTGGCTGTCTTCAGGGGATTGACTGGACTTTTCGCATTGACATTGACAATGCATCAGAACCATAATCCCTTTACCTGTTATCAATACCGGTTGTGCCAAGGTGTCCAGCTTCTGGATGAAGCTGTTTACATAGTTGCAGAGGTCTTATTTTATACAACATCATCGTGAGAGAAGATGTAACTGCAAATTAGGGCAGGGAGTGAAGACTGTCCAATCTAATTCAAACCATAGGGTGGTTTAATTACCTGAAGTCTCAGCATTTAATCAGAAGACTTACAGAACAAATGACCTGGGGTTTTTAAAGGCCCTTATGGGTGGCTGGATAAATCTACATCTTATTTGACAAAGAAAGTTTGAAAACAAGGGAACAATCTTTCTTGAGTTCCTGCCTCAATTTGCATTTTGGAACCAAGGGAAGGAAAATTCATTTAAAATAGATTATCTGATGACAAGGAGTCAGACTTATGAAAAGAATATTTAAGCTTTATACTAACAAAAGGAAGAATAAAACACATTTCTTACTGGAGCATAATCTTTGTGAAATTAAACATGTATAATGATTATACTCCAAACATGTCAAGAAGCCTTGTAATAACAATGAGGTCATGAATGGAACAGACAAGGAAAACATTATCTCATCAAAGGGAATATATACATACTCATACATATATAAGATAGCATATATGTATATACAGTCACTTATATATACTTTAGAAATGTTTTGCCCTATTAAATTAACAGTTTTATTATATCATCATATAGGCAAGTAAGATTAATATTAGGGAAACATCATCTCCAAATTATTCCTGGATGGAATTAAGGTAAAATATTTAGTTTAGTTTGACAGATGTCCAATAGATATCTTGATGAAATGATGATAAAATATGCCTTAACCCATTTTGAGGAAGTTCAGATTTTTCATTTTCTCTTGCAACTAAATTCAATCCCTAAAATTCTGTGTTCTGTTTATATTCATGTCTTCATGAATGCAGCCAGAGAAAGTATAATAGACACAGAAATCAAATCAAGTAGTGTGTTGGAAAAAACAGTTGATAAGGAGCTAGGCCTCCTAGGTATTTATTCTTCCTCTATAGTTAAACTAATAGTGTGACCTTGGGCAGGTAGCTTAATCCCTCTGAAACTGGATTGTCTGAGCTATACAGTAAATTAGTGCCCTTTTGGGTCTAATAAAAATTAAATTCTAAAATGTTCTGTGAGCTAAATCAACATTGCCAGTGTGGTTAATTCTAAGCTTCCAATCTCTTTAAATGGAGAATAATTTATGTGAATTATACAAAAAATTGATTCATCTCTTCTCCATTGCACCTTGCCTTTGAACATACAGTCTCAGATATTTAGTCTGTATGGTGGCATTGTGGGCCTATTTATTTTTGCAAAGACCTTTTACTCTGATGATTTGATAAGAAACAATATTTTTTTTTCTGAAGGTATTGAGTTATTCCCTTGGTTTGTATTAGGGTAGATAAGTCCTTTGAGTTTTTAAATGAGTTTACATTTTCATTTCATCTCTTTGATTCAGGTTTGAAGGGATTCTATTTTGGCTATTTTATCTCTCTGCCCCTAGGAAAACCACACTTTAAGTTATCCCCAAGGTATCACTGGCAACCTTCCACACCATCTGCAATGTATAAATATATTCAGTTGTTCAGTATATCCCAACTTAGCTAGCTCTAGCAACTTTATATTATTGGGGTCTTTGCAGAGAAAGGCATTCATTCTCTACTGATTTATTCCTTACTGTTGGTCCTGAACTTTTGATTCAGCTGACAAGTAATCTAATACAGAAACAAAACCCTAAGATTTTTCACAATGAGTTAAGTAACAGATAGAAAGTTCTGGAGCCCATTTATTGTCTTTATTGCAGTTGACTGGCTGAATACATTTGAGCACCCTTGACAGATTCCAGATTTGAATTTAGGAGACTTAAGGCAGGTCAAATAATTCTCCATAAAGGGTGCTTGTCTTTGGAATGCCTCACTTGATACAGCTTCCTGCTCACCTTCCCAACATGGTATCAGATTGGTTTCTTTGAATATTTCTTCTTTACTTAAAAACTCCTCTTTACTTTTCCTATCACTGTAATAAAAGAATGCACACTTTCTTCCCACCAGTACATGGTTCTAAAAATTTGTTTTTTAAATTTAAATATTGAATATATGGATCGGGGACTTTTGTGCACACAGTTATATTTACACTAGAGCTCATATGTATAGAAATGCATGGTCCCCACTATAGATACCCTCTTGTAGTGCAAGCTATTGGTTAGGGAAGAAGCATAATGGAAAACAAGATTGAAGAAAACATTTACAATGGTAAGCAAGACAAGAGTTCTAATCTCAGCTCTCTCGTTACTAGTCATATGACTTTGAGAATGTCTTAACCTTATTCAGCATCAGTTTTTGTCATCTGTACAATGAGACAGCTGTTATAAGGACTAAATTATAGTAATCTGTAAAATTTATTGTGCAGGGTAGGCTTTCAAATAATAAGAAGTGATCACTTTAAAAAACCTCTTGTGTATTTAACACTGTGTTTGCCTTTGGATAGAATATAGAAAATGCACAAGGTGTTGCTGTCTTCAGCAGTTTACAATTTAGTTAAAGTTTAAAATTTGCTGAGATACATTGAGCAGACTTTATCACTCAATCACTCATTCTTTATTATTAACTCATTCACTCAATAAATGCTTCCTATATACCCAATACTATCCTTAGGGTCTGGGGGTAAATCAATGAGCAGAAGTACATAACTAGAGTCTATGAAAATACATAATTATAACTGATTTTTTTTTTTTGCTAGACATGGCATATTCGGTATATTAGAGAGGTTATGAAGACATTCTGGCTCCTGTCAGTCTGTCTGGGCTCAAATCTCAACTCTATCAGGAACTATCTAGGTAATTCTGGGCAAGTTATTTTTAACTACTTTTAGCCCCAATTTACTCATCTGCAAAATGAGATAATAATTATATATACCTGTGTGTAAAGAGTAAATGAGTTAGTATACACAAAGTACGTAGAATAGTTTCCAGACACAAAGGACCAATAAAATGGTAGTTTTATTATTATTGTTATTATTCACTATTTTCCAACTCTCACATTCTTAATTTTCCTTTGGGGAACAATCTCTTCCCCATTCTCAGGGCTTTGGCCTTCATGTGTACTGTGACTTAAGCTTAAGCTAATTAGCATAGCTTATTTTCCTCAGCCATGGTGATTGGTTGAGTTAGGACCAAAGCCAGTCAATCTTGTTCAATCAAAGTTCTTTCTAGGGCTTTTGCTTGGGCGTCCAGGAAGATGCATGCTTTCTTTTTTTAACAGAATTGAACCAGAGTTGACATAGTCCTAGAATTCCTGACAACCTTCAAGTCCCTATACAGAGCCAGATAATGACACCATCATGGGAGAGGAGGACAGAAGGAAAAGCTGGGGAGAAACCAGACACCAATGATAACATAGAAGCCTCTAGATCAAACAATGCCAAAGACTTTACTACTGAATTTTTCAGTTATATGTGCCAGGAAATTGCAATTTTCCTATCCCATTTTATTTTTATTGCTTGGCTAAGTTAGCCAGAGGTGGATTCTGCTGTTTGCAATAAAGAAACCTAACTGATAAACAACTCAGTTACTTAGGGGTTGATGCAAGTTTCTGATTATGAAATATCTTTCCCTTCCTGTCTTTCTCTGTCTATCTAATGTAGTCATCTCATGCCATTTTATCAGCATTTGCAGAAGTTTCCCTTTTGGGTAGAAACCTGTGATTTTTTTTTTTTTTTTTTTTTTTTTTCTGG
>RJWJ010031901.1:0-18869 GCA_004363605.1 Indri indri
TGGTGAGTACAAGTGGAGCCCGTTCTTCTGCTCTTGTGGTGCTTCACTTTGGATAATGGGCTTAATTTTAATCCAGGAAAGTGTAAGAGGTGCTAGATCACTGTTGTTTCTTATGATTAATATTCCATTGTAAATATATACCAAATTTTATTAATCCACTCATGGATTGACGGGCACTTGGGTTGTTTCCACATCCTTGTGATTGTGAATTGTGCTGCCATAAACATTCGGGTGCAGATGTCTTTATCATAGAATGTTTTGTGCTCTTTTGGGTAGATGCCTAATAGTGCTATTACTGGATCAAATGGTATTTCTATTTTTAGCTCTCTGAGGTATCTCCAGATTCTTTTCCACAGAGGTTGCACTAATTTGCAGTCCCACCAGCAGTGTAAGAGTGTCCCTAACTCTCCACATCCTCGCCAGCATTTGTTGTTTTGGGATTTTTTGATAGAGGCCAATCTCATCGGGGTTAGATGATATCTTATTGTAGTTTTGATTTGCATGTAATATAAATTCTTCTGTTTCACGTTGTGACTTGATTCTTACTGTGTTTCCTGCCACCTGAGACTGGAGCAAAGCAGCCTTTTCTCTGTCACTCCAAGCTCACTGTGCCCCATGGGCTGAAAGCAGATGCAGTCAGATGTCTAAGCATTTCATGAGTCCACAGATGTACCCTATCTGCATATAGAGGGAGTTTCCCCTCTATATACAGGTGGAAACAGATGTTATTGGCCCTCCCAAACAACTTCCCTCCCTCCAAGGTTATCTTTAACAATTGAACAAGCACAAGCAACCATATCAAAACAGCATTAGTTTTACTGCACAGTGAAATGCTACTCTTGCCTTCTGGGGAAGAGTTAAGGCCAAGGGATCAAGAGGCCAGCAATGTTCACATCCTGGAAATGAGGCAGAAACCCTTGAGGAGGGGGGGGTCACTAGACTCTAAAAATGCAATTCCAGCAGAGAAGTGACAAGAGGATAACTAAGCTCTGGCAAAACTACTTCATCTGTTGATTTTCCCTCCCTACCCAGGGGGGGAAAAAAAAATGCCTTCATTGAAGTCTCTAGGCTCCTGTTCTCCATGTTCCCTCTGAAAGCCCTGGAGAGAGAAGTGTGGCTGCCCATTAAGCCTAAGGCCTAAAGTAAGGCTTTCTGAACCCAGGAAGACTCCCAAGAATCTCATCCTGGAAAGCAGGGGACAATCGTTTACTTGCTTATGCCTTAGCTCCAGGTCCCTAGAAGATGTCATTCTTAATGGGCACACTCAGAGTGATCATCATATTCTATGTCTGATTGCTGGGAATAACTTGGATATCCTAGTTTCTAATTCAGATGATAGATCAGAGCTATCTTCTAACCTGAAATTGCATAATTTTGCAAACATCCTTAGGATGTGTCCTGATCTAGGGACATAGTGGGATTGAAAGACAAATAGACACTGACTTGCCTCTGCCAGTAGTGTTGGGTCACTTGTCTGTTTACTACCTCATTCCAGTCTTGTCCCCTCCCACATCTCCACCTAAAGGTGTTGGAACTCTACTCACTTCCTGTCACATAGGTACTATGTTTGAGATGTTAAGTCTTAGGCTTGGATTGAGCTACTTCAGGAGTAGTGTCCTATTGCAGAAGTCCCTGTTGGATAAAGCCCCTTGGCAGGGATAACTGTCAGGAAGACCCAGTCCTATTGTGGATATTTAAACTCAATGGGTGAGTCTCTCACATCTGAACTTACAAGGTTAGAGAAGGTTGGAAACCAGGGAGCAAACCTGGTATTTCAGTAACAGAGTGGACGTATCTTAGTGTTTGAACTGCTATAGCACATATCGAACTGGGTAACTTGTGACAGTTCACCTCTTGGTTCTGGAGGCTGGGAAGTCTAAGGCAATCTCGGTGTCTGAGGGCCTAATTTCTGGTTCATAGATGGCACCTTCTTACCCACAGTTGGGGTCTTTACATGGTAGAAGAGATAAAGGATCTCTGTAGGCCTTTTATAAGGGCACTAATCCCATTCATGTGGGCTCTGCCAATTGTCTCCTGAAAGGTCCCACCTCCTAATACATTGATAACTAGGTCTCAACATGTGAATTGAGAGCATACACGTTCAGACCATAACAGTATGTAAAAAGCAAACTTGACAAACACTGTGTATTCTAAGAAAATCATGAGTAGCTAAACATGTATCAACAGTTCCCCATCTTTCTTCCAAATAAGTTGTCCTTGTTGAGGAAAACAGTCAAAAAAAAAAAAAAATGCTGAGCCTACAAAAAGACCAGAATAAGTAGGGAATTCTGAGTTATAGGGATTTAACATACAGATTAAGTTAAACCCAGGGACAGGACATGGAAAATGGGTTTCATGTGAACATGCAGGTGAAAGAATAGTAATCGGAGTCCTCCAGACAAACAGAACCAATAAAACATGTGCATGTAGGGAGGAACTGACTCACATCATAGAGGCTGAGAAATCCCCAAGATCTGCATTTGGCAAGCTGGAAACCCAGGAGAGATCTAATGGTATAGTACCAGTCCAAGTTTGAAGGCCTGAGGACCAGGAGAGCATTGGTGTAAGTTTCAGTCCAGAAATCTTGGAGAAACAAGACCCAAGAAGAGCCAGCATTTCACTTTGAGTCCAAGGACAGGGAGATATCAGTGTCCCAGTTCAAGGCCGTCGGGCAGAAGGACATGCTCTGTTAATCAGCCGTTTTGTTCTATTCAGGCCTTCAATGGATAGAATGATGCATGCCCATGTTAGGGTAGTTTAGTCTATAAGCACAAATATTTCATCTAGAAACCACTCATCCCTAGAATATCTGATGCAAATGTCTAGGCACCCTATGGCCCAGTCAAGTTGACACATAAAACTAATCATTGCATGATGTACCAGGGAACATATGAACCAGGTAAACCAAGATGAAGATAACTAGAGGGCCCAAGGACCAAGTGACTGACAGAAGTGGAACAAGATGCTAGGATTAAGATGCAGAGAAGACCCAGTTCAGGGACTGAGGTAGGAAATGAGGGGCTATTCTCCCCTGTCTGCTCAAGTGAAGGGGCCTAGAAAAACTAATGAACTCCATAATATGCTGAAATAAAAAATTAAAACAAAAAAACCAATGAAGGAATTATGAGCTATGCATAGATAGTACCAAATTCAAAATGAAAGTGGCACTATACCTTGAAACACTGCCCTGAAGCTACAGGACAATGCTCATGGTAATCCCAGTGTGCTGACCCTAGGTGAGGTCCTACTCAAGAGTCTCAGGTCCAGGTAGAGTGGACACTAGGATGATAGCACACTTGAATGACAAATCCCTGCCCTCAAGATGTCAGACACTAAAGTCGAGGAACACTAAGCTCTCCTTAACAGTCCACTTCCCCAATAGTTAAATCCTGATGTGTCATGAATACCATTTTCTAACACATCAAAACCTGATTATCCTCTGGTGGGATGGGTTCCAGCAGGGCAGCTTGCATATCTGATATTAGTGCATCTGAATCTTATCTCAGTGTTAGGTGTCCTGAAAGCTTTAACCTACCAGGGTAAGGAGTCAAAGAAGCCAAGATGTTTTGGTGAATGGTGGCTTGGATTTCTGTAGTACATAGTTATCTTCCTTTTGATGTGCCCCATCCTGAAGCTCTAAGGTTTCACTTAATCATGAATTATTTTAATCCTTTAAATTCCTTACTATCCTGAACATTTTTCCAGTGAGATCTATACTTCCTCAATCTCAGCCCTGTAGCAACAAGGTAAGACCATCTTCCATGTGACTTAGCAGACTGTCGTGCTTTCTTGTTAACATGGTAGGTTTGCATTTAGACATAACCATATTAGGCCATGTATCACATACATGGAGGATTTCCCACCCCTGTGGTTTCTAGCTGGGTCTTCTAGAGACTCCCAGTACCCCAGCCCTTGTGAGCACAACAGTAATGCCATAGACTTTGATGTGGGATTAGATCTACTTTGGTAATGGAACCATCATACCACTTCTGGCCACATTGTTCTTACCTTTCATGGTGTAAGGTGACTATTTCAAAACTGCTAAATGATTAAGTATTACTATGATCTTCAGACAAGCACTAGACTACCAAGTGTAATCCCCTGGCAGATGCTTTCTCCTGGGTGTCAACATGAACTTTAAAGACATACACTGGTCTCCTACCATACACATCCATATGGCTCTACTCCATGCCAGCTTGTTATATTTTCAGTTTTTTTCTCCCTCAGGGCCACTGACCAGTCAAGCAACTTGCCACTGCCCATTAGTATATGTATGTAGAGAAGTCCATGAGATGAAGGACTCTGTTCACACGAACAACCACATATGCTGCCTGAACCTATGCCCGTTGGAGGATTTCTCTTCATTGATGTTCAAGGATACCCCTCAATGGAGTTGTCCATCAGCCATCCGTTTTTGGCTTGTACCCCACCTAGATCCATCTGAACCAAACCTGGGCACTTTCTCAGTGTTTACTCTCCATTTTCTGGAGTGCAGAAGCCTTAATAAGGTTGCCAACATGCAACATTAAATACTCTAATAGCCATATGTGGCTAGTAGCCACTGACTTAGGACAGGTTACAAAATGCTTCCACTGAAATGTTCTGTTCTAGCACTGCTCCATGTCTGTCACAATGTAGTACACAAAGAGTTAAGTACTCGGGCAAAACTATAAATGTGTAACACATTCACTTCACATGAACAAGAACCGTTCAAACCCCTTTCCTTGATGGAGCAGAAAAATAACATTTGCCAAATCAATGGCTGCATGCCATATATCTGGAACTGCCATCTAGCAGAGATACCACGTCTGGCAGAACAGCTTAATTGGGGTAAACATTTGGTCAAACTTGAGGTAGTCCCTCTCTCCAGGATCTGTCCAGCATCTGTCCAGCTCTTCTAGGTGCCATACTGGTGGGTTAAATGGGAATACGATGGGACTACCACCCCTGTATCCTTGGTCATTTTAAAAGTGTCACTTTCTTTAGTGCATGACTTCTTTTCCAGAGAGGTGGGGCTTTCAAAGGCTTCTGCTTGGCCTTCCCTACTACCACGTGCCTCATAAGCCAAGATTCTGGGTAGACGTGTCTAGTCTCTGACCATATGTTTGGGGGAAGATGAATGAATGGTCACCAGATGCATCCCAGACCCAGAGGACCCATTGTGAGCTGGCCAGGCATTATATTCCAACGTGAGCTGAAATCCACTCATTGCCTGGCCTCCTATACCTCCGCCCTTGCAAGGGAGCCATAGAGCATCTAGGTTTTGGATATCAATGTTCTCTAGACTTGCCAAACACTCTTCAAATGACTAGTTTTTTTCCCAGTAAATAAAAAAAAAATTGAACACCTTCCCTAAACCATGACAGGATTAGATTTTATTATAGGTGCCATGGGGATCCAGCAAAGAGTTAATATGTACACATATGTACCCAGCACAGCATGCACTCCATTATTTTCATCTAAAGACTTGAATATACAAGGCTACTTAAACAGAAATAGAAAAAGAAGCAAACCAACCAGGCTGATAGTTACTGAACTTAAGCATTTCATTTGTTCTATATAAAAAGCAATTCAGAACAAGAAATGCATTTTGGCTGTCGTTTTTTCTCTAACACCAGGAAAGTTTTACATGACTAATATGCCCCTAGATTCCTCATTCACAAAGGTCTATCTTCTGTTCGAAATATTATGAGAAAAATATTCATAAATGCTAAGCACTTGAGTGGTGCTGTTTCCAACTATAATACATCAAACCTTGGTGTGTTGAAGAAAAAAAAAATTGCCATTAGATCCCCTCTGGGCAGGGGCGTGGGGGGGAGGGGGGCGGGAAGAGAACCTGTGGGAATCATTTACCATACTCCTAGCAAGGTTTTGTCAAGTTCTTCCTCAAAGGAAGGTATTCAGTCAATATGTTCCAAGCCTAAACACAGGGTGCAGAGGGTTATGAATACTCATTGGGAAACTGCTCTTAGCAGTTTGATCATCCACCTCTGGTTTTTTCTTGTTCATTGATCCATACTTCATATGTGCCTGTCATAATAACACATTTATTTTCTCTAATAAGCTTTTACTCTTGGTATGACTTAAGTGGTCAGATTGCTACTAGATGTTATCTGTGCTTTACCTACCACAAGGGATGGTGTCCCATTACCAGATGGGCAGCAGGTATTACAACTAACCTCACCTTAGCATCTGCTTTCTTGAATCTCTCCCAGTACCAACAGTTATGGTTGGATGGGTAGAATGTTCACTAAGTAGCCCCCTCGTGCACAAACCTCATTAATGAATGCCCTATGGAAGAAGTAGAAAGAGGAAGGTGGGCAGAGAAGTCAAACTGATTTGTATCACATCCATTGATAGCCTTGGTCAACTGTACTAGGAGCTTCATCCTCAGAGTTGGCCTTTCAGACTTATCCTGAGTTGCATCACATTAACTATGACTTTTTACACCAATCAGTCACTGGCTGTGGGCTACCCTAGAACATGTGACCTTGAAATCTGAGGCTGAATCCCTGAAGAGGCCAAACTAAAAGCTGCTTGGTGTAACAGATGGGGGGCAATAAGTCCCTCACTTGAAGGGAAGTCGGTGTCTACCATTTTTAACAAAAGCAAGTGAAATCTATTCTAGACCTTCAACTTCACAAATTTCCTGGGTTTCTTGAGTCTAGCAAGTCATAATTGTAGACCTGTCACTTCATAAAATAACACCTTCATTTTTAGAACCAATCCTAATTCAGAGTAAGCAATCCTTGTATGACTAGGAAGAGAAACGAGATCTTCTTTCTATGGGTCAAGAAAAGTAACAAAGTCCAATTAATCTGGTGGCTTGGCCTCCAGTCTCTTGCTATGGGGCCCCTCAAAGTCCCTCAGAGGCCTGGATGTGGACTTTGCGCAGTTCAGTTGTCCTACAGAAAATGGGGTCTACTTGGTCTACAGTCCCTACTTACCCATGAAATAGGCCCTCCTGCCCTACCCTGTTCTGCCCCTTCTCTCAATCTCTTCAACTCACCTGAACAGGAAGGAAATGGCCACAAGGCAGCTGGTGTCTCAGGAGTGTTAATGGGTAGGACCACAGATAGGATTAGATGAGTGTGGACTAGGCCCAGCCACTTCTTCAGAAGCCAGCAACTTCTCCCCACCCCACCTTGTTGCTGCTCTTAATCTCTGACATGGGACCTCATTTTGTGTCTATTTGGTAACATTAACACACATGGGACTTCTGAAGTAGAAATGCAATCTGTCCCTGGGTCTTCCTTGGACATCCTGCTGGCATTTCTTAAAGATTTTCCAATATTTCTATTCAACTTCACCTGATGAGTTGGCAAATGATGCATACTCAGGGTACCTGGACAATATGAAAGTTGCTGCTAAGCCAGTTTGATCAACTTCTTCAGTGGGAAATATTGGGCAAGTAAACCTCTGCCTCATAAGCTAGCAGGACAATACCCAAATCCTCATGTTGAACACTTGTCTTCTGTGGAAATTGTCCATCCCAAACCTTGTTTGAGTCTGAAAGAAAAATATTGCTCACCTGGTATTAGAAGTATGAGACGTTTCTCTCCTCCTGAAATAGTATTGGTCAAGGATAATTCCTGGCCACAAATAAGGACTTCAACTACAGTCTGAAATAACCTATTTTATGTCTCTTAATCCCACATTAGTCTATACGTCTATCCGAATGCAGAATTGGCTTCCTCTTTGAAGTAACTCCAGTGTATTCTTAAAGTACAAGATACTTAGTACTGGCTTCCAAATATCATAGCATAATAGGAAGTCTAGGAAAGAATCCTTTAGGGACTAGGGTTCTCAGCAGGATGCAGAGATCTGCAGAAAAGCTCCCTTGCTATCTCTCAACTCCCTAACATTGGGATATCACCACTCATTTGGCAACCCATTTATCTGTAGCCACTTCTTTAGAGGAGAAATACTCAGCTACCTTGAATATTTTCCATTGTGGAGCCTACGTTCCCTAAAAAGGCTTGTGTACTGTAAGGGGGAGAGATTAAATTCATAGTACTCAGTTGTTTGCGAGTGGGCACCTTGGACCTCTGAATATCATGCATTGCCAGGTGCCTCGTGGAAAAACTCCATCACTGGACTCCAGTGTCAATAGCTTCATTCGAGTCTGCTCTAGAGATCATGAAGTAGAGTTTGGGAGATGTTCCTTTCTCCTGAGGGAGATGAGACTCCTTCCCTTCCAGGAAGAATGTGCATTCTTAAGTATCTACAATAACTCTCTGCTCCCAAACTTAATCCCAGGACAATGTCTTAGACTCGTAAGTCAACTGACTTTTTCTTGGCCCTCTAATCTCTGCCCACTTGCTGACACTTTCACCTCTCCTGTAGGTATACACCCTTGTAAACCAATGAAGAAAATAAAAGCACATACACACCATCCTACTCCCTGATTAGAATTCTTGGCTCCTGCTTTTTCACTGTATCTCAGACCACCATGCTTATCCCATCTCAACTAACCTTGGTTGTCAGGTAAGAAAGATATCAGTTAGCAAACCTAATTTGATTTGAAAATGTGGAAAACAGATCACTTGGTTAAACTGCTTAATCTTTGAAAGAAAGCACTTGCCAGTTGACTCTAAGTTATAGTAATCCTAGGTGTCAGGTAGTTGCAATGATGCAGCTCTGAAACATGTCTTACTCGAAGTACATTTAGATAGCAGCACTCCTTCATAGGAATCTAGACCTCTGAAACTTTCATGGGATGAGTGTTCTGGAGTTGATGAAGGAATATTGATCACTAGATAGCTGGACTTTCCAGACTTAGTTTGTGTCAGTAATTACCTCTCAACAAACTTTACACAAACATAAGATCTGTGAGTAACTTATAAAAACAAGTGACAGCTTGACCAGGATTATTTTATAGTCAAATACATGACAACTTCGAAAACATGATAAAACCATGAAGTAATTTCTAGCATAACAACTGAACTCCAAGCCTCCACTTAGGGATCTCCCCCAAAATACTTTTATCACTGATCCTACTTCCAGAGGGTGTTGAGTGCCTGATAGAAAATGACACGAATCAAAGACCAAGTTTTGCCTCTACTCAGCATCTTCTTGCCTAGGGCTTGTGGAAGTGTTGTAAAGGCCAAAATCTTAAAGCCAGTTATACCAGTCTGAGGAAATGGAAGACACTACCTTCTTAAAGCATTTTGTTTCAGTGAACTCAACTTTCCTAATGGAAAGTGAAGCCTCTTATAGCAAAAAGTACCTAAGACACCAGTAAAAATATGCATCAGATCAAATTTGGACATTTCCATTTGTCTTGATACATCAAAGCCTATAGACATTGGAGAACGTAAATCCTCACATCCTCTTCATAGCATGAAACTTCCAGAGGTATGTTTATTTCCTCAAAGGAAACTGCTCAAATCAAAAGAATCCCCAACTAAAGAGACACATGAGGAATCTGAAAAAACTGACTTGGGTCAAGTAAAATCAAAGTGCTAATTCAGCTTTTAAATAACTTATTTAGTGAGGAAAGAACGTTTCTATGACACTAGAGCAGTCCATAAGACCACCCTATTTCTGATCCCAACTACAGTATTTGAGGGTCCATAAGACTACCCTTCCTTCTGAAACCAACTGGATGTTCAAATGCCCAATACCGCCCTTGGGTTTGGTAGTTCTCTAGGACTCAGAACTCGCTAAAAGCTGTTGTGGTTAGTTTACCACAATAAAAAGACACAACTCATGATCAACATGGGGCCGAGTCCAGAAAAACTCTAAAGTTTCCAGTTCTCTCCCAGTGGAGTCAGATAGTAGTTTCCCTGGCAGTGTGTGACTATACAGAGGAAGTATTTTCCATCTAGGGAGCTCTCTTGAATTGGGGCTTGGTCACATAGACCTACTTGGCTGTCCATGTGGCTAATGTTCAGTGTGCAGCCTCTTCAGAGGTATCAAGCTGAGATAACACATGACCCAAAGACCCCACGCTAAATTGCATCGTTAGACTATCTGGTGTGGTCCAGGGCCCTCACTGGAACAAAGATTTATCAAGTGTGGCATTCCAAGAGCTTAGAGATCACTTCCCAGGATCCAAGATGTAAAAAGACAACTCTCAATTTGGGTACAGTTGACTCTTCACAATTTAAAATGTTAACCTAAAATATGAGAGGTTTTGAACTACTGAACTGTGCTGAATTAGCAGTGGAATCTCCCACTTGATTCTCAAGTTAGAATTTTTAAATGTGAAAGAACGCTCTGGTTAACAGGCTAACAAATTCTAACTGGCAGCCACTTAGAGTAGCCTGAACCCTGCCTCTAAGGTTAGTAACGTGAATGTCCCTCCTACAGAGGTGTTTACCTATCAATTAAAAGAAGCTGAGCAGACAAAAGAACGTATAAATCCTACTAACATGAGCTGGTCAATTCACATGCCAAAAGGAAAGTTTCTGGGAGAGGAGAGGAAAGGGTGGACTTTCATGATGGACTGATCAAAAATGCACTGCCTGTGTGTGTGTGTGTGTTTAAAAAAAAAAAAAGTGTTGCCTAAGCAGCCTTGAAAAAGTTCCTGAGTGGGGACAGTAGGAGTGCGAACTTCCCCCCTGCTTCCTCAAAGAGACTGTACTAGATGCCTCCATCAAGAAGAAAGAAGAAACTAATTTCTGTCAAAACAGAAAAAGCCAACACAATAGTCTCAGCTGTCTTTTGCTAATTGGGCTACAGTTGTAACCATCCCCCACCCCAGCCTGCCCTAATAAAGAATCAGAGTTGTTTGGCCTCATGGCCAGTGCCTCTTTATTTCTGGTGCTGTGCCCTCTCTCTCCTCAGAGTAAATTGTGCTTCTATCCTAAACCTTGAGATATCTTTCTCACCCATGTACTGACTTCACACCCTAACAAGGTATTTCAAACCCATCACTATTTCCTCAGAAACTTGTATCCAAGTTAAATCCAAATGATATACCATTTTGCTTATGCTAACATAAAGACTTGTCATCAAAAACATCTGAGTTGGAGAGTCTTCGCTTTCTACTGAATTCACATGAAACTTTCTGAGAGCTACCTGCTTCTACCTCTAAATTGCAAGAGTGCAAAGATTATAAGTTGAAAGTATTCTTTAACATAGCAACATTGACCGGTTACCAAAAACTATATCAGCTGGGCGAAAATCACCCATAGCATCTATCAAAAGCAAAGACATTTTTCGCCACATCCATGACTCAAGCAATCTCAGTAGGGCTCAAACTTTCAACAGGCTTCCTGAGTAGCCATGCACAGCCAAACCTGAGATCATCTCCAAATGGAATTATAATTATGTACACATCTTCTTGAAGCGTTTACATAGTCACCGTAAGTAATACAGGGGCTACATCTTAAGTTAGTTATTCTGTGTTGTTTTCATTTTCTCATAGACAAACTGAAATTACAGCTTAAAAGTTTAGTGTTCAACCAAATCCTACATTATAAACTTGACCTTTTAATAAAACTTTCTATAATAAATGCAATTATGAGTTTCTTGAATTAAGTCTCTGGTTTTTCTGAGAACTGATTCATAGGAATATCATTTCTCTTTAGTAAGCATATTGCAAGTTTCTAGTTTCCTCAAAATGGAAACTTCACATTAAGGAAACGGTACTGACTTGTATCTTATTCTAGGGTGTTAACATTTAAGTCTCATCGACACCAGCCTGAATAGCAATAGACTTTGCTTTTTCAAAATACTAGAAGGAATCCCACTGTGTTTACTAGTACCATGTAAGCTGAAGTCTGACCACAGTACAGACCAGTTTCAAGACTCTTCCTACAACTATAAATACAGGTAAAAACTGTTTTGTCCTTGAAGTAGAGAAACTTTTAAAGTTTGGTTTTATTTTCTGAGAATATTACAGGGGTGCAAACGTTTTGGTTATATAAATTGCTTTTGTACCATTTGAATCAAATTTAGGATGGTGCCCATCCCCCACATAGTGTACATTGTACCTGTTAAGTATAAATGTATCCTCTCCTCCCCGCTCCTACCTACTTGATTTCCAACAAATGTTATTTCCATATGTGCACACAGTGATTAGTTTCAATTTAATGGTGAGTACATGTGGTGGCTTTTCTTCACTTAAAAAAATAGGCTCTAGTTCCATCCAGATTAATACAAGAGGTAGTCACCATTTTTTGTATGGCTGAGTAGTAGTCTATGGTATACACAGACATTTCATTAATCCACTCATGTATCGATGGGCACTTGGGTTTCCACATCTTTGTAGTTGTGAATTGTGCTGCTATAAACATTCGTGTGCAAGCATCTTTCTGTTTAACAGAATGCTTTTTTTTCTTGGTAAATACCCAGTGGTGGGACTGCCGGATCAAATGGTAGTTCTACTTTTAGCTCTTTGAGGCATGTCCATACTCCTTTCCATAGAGGTTGTACTAGTTTGCAGTCCCAACAATGTTTGTTCCTATCTCTCCATGTCCATGTCAGCATTTGTTCGGGGACTTTGATAAAATCCATTCTCACTGGAGTTAAGTGGTATCTGAGTGGTTTTTATTTGCATTTCCCTAATTAGAGATGTTGAACATTTTTTCATGTTTGGCTATTAGTCTGTCTTTAAAAAGTTTGTTCGTATCTTTTGCCCACTTACTGGGATTGTTTTTTTTTTTTCTCGCTAATTTTTTTGAGTTCTTTATATATTCTAGTTTGGCCCTTTATTGGATATATGGCATGCAAATATTTTCTACCATTCTATAGGTTGTCTATTTGCTCTAATGATTTTCTTGGCTGTGCAATAGCTTTTAAGTTTGATCACATCCCCTTTGCTAATGATATCTTATATCTAGAAAACCCCAAAGATTCTGCCAAGAGACTACTAGAATTGACAAATTCAGCAAAGTCTCGGGTTACAAAATCAATGTACACAAATCAGTAGCATTCATGTATGCCAACAACAGTCGAGCTGAGAACCAAATCAAAGACTCAACACCTTTCACAATAGTAACGAAGAAAATAAAATACCTAGGAATATATTTAAGGAGGTGAAAGACTTCTACAGGGAGAACTATGAAACACTGAGGAAGGCAATACAGGACATAAACAAATGGAAAAACATGCTCATGAGTCAGCAGAATCAACATTGTTAAAATGTCTATACTACCCAAAGTGATCTACAGATTCAATATAATTCACATTAAAATTCCAACATTTTTTTGCATATCTAGAGAAATTCCACACTTCGTATGGAACTAGAGAAGGCCCCCTCCATATAGCCAAAGCAACCTTAAGCAAAAAGAACAAATCAGACATCAATTTAGCAGACTTCAAGCTATACTACAAGGCTATAATAACCAAAACAGCATGGTACTGGCTCAAGAAAAGAGACATAGACCACTGGATCAGAACAGAGAACCCAGATACAAAACCATGCTCACATAGCCATCTAATCTTTGACAAAGACAAAAACATACACTAGGAAAAGAATCCCTATTCAATAACCACTAGGAAAATTGGATAGCGACATGTAGAAGACTGAAACAGGATCCGGACCTCACACAAAAATTAGCTCACAGTGAATAACAGACTTTTAAGGCATAAAACTACAAGGATTCTAAAAGCAAATATTAGAAAAACTCTTATAGACATTGGCCTAGGCAAAGAACTTAGGAGACCCCAAAAGTAATCACAGCAACAGTTTGGTTTTTAACCTGTTCTTGAAGTGTCCATTAGGTAGCTTTGACTTGAGTAACACTAATATATGAACTACAAAAGCTTACCAAATCTTAAAGGCTGAATCTTAAATTTTTCCTATTCCCTGTTCTGAACACTAAAGTTCACTTACAACCTCACTATCTGCTGTGGTCTGCCACACGATACACATGACACCCGTGGATACATCGTGTGTTCCTTAGCACAGATAACATGGGTGTAAATTCCTCATGGGGAGGTATTTTGTGTACACTTTCACCTCTTTAGGTAACCCTGAAGCAACAATACATGTCTTTGAGAGAAGAATCCTGCAACTCAGATTGCATTTCAACTTGTCTATAGCATCTTCCTAAGCTTAGACTGCAGAACTAAGCTGAGAGCCAAATCTTTAAGAACTAGAAAACTAAGTCAAACCAGTAAAGGTAATATTGTCCTATAAACTGTAATGAAATGTGGGCCTAGATGTCATTCTAAGTCTCTGCATACAGAAATCGGGAGCTGGAAATCAAATGGCAATTAGATACAAATCGAGTGTATTCTGATGGAGTACTCATACTATACAAATTACTAATACTCATAGCTCTTGGCAAGGGATGTTTGCTTCTTTGTATAAAGGAAACACAGTAGGATCACTAAACAATTGATCCAGTTACACCATCTCCCAAAACATCTTGCAATCTAATGAATGAATAAAACAATTGGAAGATTGGATCAGAGCACTTCCTAATGTCAGTTAAGGTCGATTTTCATTGAGGAAATAAGCCTTGTTCCAAGCTAGAATGGAGTAAACATCCTTGAAATATCTTGAGCTTTGAAGTAGAGAAACTTAACCAACTTTTGCTCTTGGTATAAGTTTTTGTTTTGTTTTGTTTTGTTTTTTTACATTTAAGTCCTTAATAAATCAGAAGTTCATTGTGTATACAGTAAGATGAGGATCAAACTATCTTCCATGTGGATGTTTTCCAACTAGACTCACTAAACAGACCCTCCTTCCATTAAGTCATATTACCAAGTTTAGATAAACGTGGAATATCATATACAAGGAGGTGACTGTCTCTCACTATGGCACTGCTTGGTCTGAGATTTGCACCTGTCGTCAGGAGCCTGTGACATACGTCTTGGACATATATAACTGAGGTGACAGTGCAGCAACAACAGACCTCGCCACATCCAAGGCACTTATGTAATGACTCTGTATTACAGAAGAATGCTGAAATATACTTGAGGTATATTAACCTACCTGTAAAACCCTAAAACCTTAACAGAAATCATTCAATAGCACTCAGGGGACAGAGGCTGTAGTCTGAGTAGGAAGCTATTCATCTTGTTAGGAAGAAACATCATTTCTCCAACTCTCATAAGTCTGTAGTTGGGACACACCCCTGTAACAGACTAACAAAAGAAACAAGTGAAAAACAAGCTTAACATGTACAGCACATAATGTGGGATAACCTTCAATGAAAGGTAACTATAAAGGCTTAGAATTCCGGCTTACATAGCATCTTCAGCAAATTAACTTGTAGAGAAACTACAGGACAAAGGAAAAGTGAGTTTAGGCTTCCAAGGGCAGGAAATTGTGGGAAGGGAAATATCTGGGCAGAAACTAATGGACCATAAGGTTTGTTGATTTTCTCTGGTGCTGTCTCCAGTAAAGGAGAACTGACTGCAAACAGAAAGTGGGCAGGATAGAGAAAACTATTTGCTGCTGCCTAATTGCCTTTAGCTCAAAACATTCATATCAAGAGGCATATTTGGGGGTGACATATTCTGGTTTCCTTCAGTTTCACAGTATGTATAAAATAAGTTCAGTACTTTGTCACCAAGGCTCAGAAAAGACCACTAGCTGTTCTGATACTAAAAGCTCTGAAGCTTTAGTCTTGGGCTGAGCATTTACCTTTAGGGTAAAATCAATAAAATGGGCATTTGCTGAGACAGTAGGATCAAAGTGGAGAGGAAGATAGGGTAGGGTAGCCTTTGGGAACAGAACAGGGCCTCCACTTAGGAAGTCCTAAGAATTCACATTGGTAGGCCAGTTAATAAAACTCAGGTGAGAGGAATTTCAGCCAGAGTTAAGAAACATGTCTTGGTCGTCTTGCTCTGGGAATCTGGAGCTGCCCAGAAGCCCTGTCTTTGCAAAGGCTAAGCAATTGGTCATCTCTCTCATACCCTCTTCTTCCACCTGTTCTGAGCCCAAGAGTTGGGAAGGGGACACAGAAGCAGCTTAGAATGAAAACTTAAAGGGAGTGATAATTCTTTACTATAACCAGACTTGACATAAAAACAAGGTTTTACAGAGAAAATTGAAGCTGGGCTTTTGTAGCAGTGTCAATCTGCTAGCTGAGAGTGGTCCCCAGCATGTATACCTGTCTCCCTAACCTTAAGACACTGTTAATTGTGAGTAGTGCCTATGACACTAGAGATCTGTTCTGCACTTCTAGCAATTTGAGTTCAAGATTCAAATTATAGGAGACCTCTAACACTAGGACCTTCAGACTTGTATCTGCACTAGAACTTCCCTCCCAAAAGTAAGATAAGGGAAAGCATTGCTGAGTTGCACATTGAGTGCTGTGAGGGTCACATGATTTATTCCTTTTTAAATGGCTTTCTCATAAAGGACTCTGTATTCAAAACAGGTATTGGCTCTTTCCACAAGATAGATTGCTTCAAGCATAGAGTTGAAGACTCTTCTGTGGGACTCACTGTAAATTGTTAGAATGTCTTTCCAGGAACAGATGCCAAGATGGAATTAGAAATGTCAGAGGCTTGAAGCGGGGGTGGGGGGGGGACAGAATCCTGAAGAGGCTGGAAGAGCTGTGAGATCACTGATATAAGTCTCGTCCTTAGGGAAGGGGAGGTCTTAGACTTCTATGTACTTCCAAGAAAGCTTTACCAAGGTTAACGGAGACCTTGAGCCAAAGTCGTCTAAGAGGAATCCAGCATTTCACAGGATTATGCCTGCCTCAATACCTCTATGCTCATTCAACGGTTTGAAACAGCCCAAGAAAAATGGAGCAATGCCTTTTACTTCAGAGCACAGTGTAGGAGGCTGTCCAATGTTCTCTGCAGTCAAATCCAAGAGTCATGTTCTCATGAGCACAACCCATTCTTACACCATATGCTTCCCCTTCAAATGGATGTGGGGGGGGCATCTCCATATCTCCCATGGCCTCCCTTGCTGAGGGGAAACATGGAAGGTTAGAGTAAACTACAGCCATTGTTTCTGAAATTCATCTCAGAGCTACAACTGTTACTCGTCTTCTCCTTCCACTGCTTGGAATTCCCTTCATCCTCAACTGTCACCATTGTAGGTCTTAGTGGCTTACCTAGTAGGGTGACCCCCTCCTATTCCTAAGGAGGCTGAAACTTTGGCAATCATGCTTTTATTTGGGAAATGCTGCACATGTATGCCATAGTCACAATGGGGCAAGGAAGCACCAGAAAACGTGTAAAGCCAAGTGATACACTTGAACATCTGTTTCTCTCTGCATACCTTGTATAAAGGCACCCCCATCTCTTCCTCCTAATCAGGGTCTATTATTCCCACCAGTATGGCAACTCCTCTCTCCTGTTGGTCCTGGGCATAGTAGTCCAAAGTATCCTGATGGCAGCTGCATGTTGTAGCTCAGTGGGACCCTTGTGTCCCTTGGCCATAGTGAGCCCCCTTCAGGGACCAGGATCTCCAACCCTGCAGAGCCAAGAGTTTCAGAGATCAGGAGTCCTGCTAGTGGATCATTGGGAATGATAGTGGATCATTGAATGATTGTATGGGATATTCCTGTTCTGCCCCCTTGGTTTTGGCTTGTGTACTTGTATTGGAAACCTAACACTGTATTGATCTCTAAATGCATATACGGTATCCTAAAGGATAGCATTCTGCTTTTGTGAGCTGTTGCTTCTGAGCTGTACGTTAGTTGTTTTTATAAGACTCGCTCAACATTGTGTGAGGCCAGCTGTTTCTGGTTGACCCACCAGTAGATTCTGTGGTTGTAAGCCCTATCCTGCCTATCTTTTGCTGTGAAATGTGTCCACTCTTCTGACTATGTCATGTGGGATCCCTTGCCTGTAGATCTGGCATTCTGGAAGCACTCAGTAGTACTGGCCAAGGCTTTGGACTAGAAAGTCAAACCAGCACCCAGAATAAGCATATATAAGTGGGAGTACAAACCACTGGCCCTTTCAGGATGGAAAGTCCCAGTACAGTTAACTTGCCACCAAGTGATCTTGAGGAATATCTGGGTTTCAGTGCTGATCTCCACCGACAGGTTGGACCCTCAGCGGTGAGTCAAACTGATCCAGTGGTAGTCTACATGTTTGGGACCATACATAGTATCCTTTGCTGCCACTGTTACCACTCCATTCAGTAACGCCTCATATCAGTTCTGAGGTGACCACTGAATGTTAGCAAATGTCAAATGGCAGAATCATTTCATCTATACTTTGATCAGTACCTCTTCTGGTAGATGCTTGCTACATATACAAGAATCATCACACTTTGGGCCCAATTCCCAAATGCCCATCTTTATGCCCCTCACAGACCATCTTCTGGTTATCTAGTCTTTCTGAGCCCTTGACCAGACAGCAGAAATACTGGCCACTTAAAGGTTTAGAGACTTGGGCTGCTTTTTCTCTTACAGGAAGCGGATAACCAGGTATCCCAATCGAAGTTCTGCCAATTTTAGGAAGACTTTGTTTCACCAGTCTTTCAAAGCAGCCCTTGTATGTGGCTGTCATGTACCTGCCATCTATCTTTAGACCATGGCTTGTCAACCTATCTGTAAGCAAACTCTGGATTTCTTTTCTTCCTTCTTAGTTATATGGGACTAATCCATATGGCCATTGATGTAATCTGAGGAAGGAGAACTGATGTAAATATTGTGGGTGTCCTGAGTCTGGGGGCGGCCTGCTCACACAACTTATGCCCCCTGGTCCTAATACTAGGCTTGATCCTAGATGAACCACTCTCATCTTGTAATAGATTGCTGCCAGACCTGTCCAATTTTGTTGTGGGTCAGACGAATGTCCCGACCCGCGGGGTAGTCAACGTGGACCCTGGAAGAGGGAGTGGGAATTGGGAGAGGCAGGAGACACAAGAAATGGAGACAAGACAAAAGGTCTGATCAAGTCTCATTTATTGGCAGTAGGGCAGAGGCTTAAGTAAGGCAGAAAGAGGAAGTAGAGAGGCGGTGCTTTCCAAGGCGGGAGTTTCCAGGGCAACT
>RJWJ010031902.1:0-18891 GCA_004363605.1 Indri indri
GTCAATACTAACATCACCTAAAATCTCTGTATGTCTGCGCTTTAATTCTTTATTTTTCTTGTTGAATAAATTTACACACTCTGACTTTTGTGATAGTCACGATTTCTCAGATAAAATGTTCTTTTTATTCTCAGTTGTGAAGAGTCTGCACCCACCATTCTCTTCTCAGAGTCACTGCTGGAAACAGTTATGAAGTTAGGAAAATACATCCTCCTGCTCTTGGTAATAGGCCAACGTATAGCGTGTCTCCTGGATGATAATACTTACATCTTACTGAAACAAGGTTTGTGAATTCAGCTCCCAACGAACTACACCCACACATATTCATCTGTCTGTATCTAACCTCAAGTAAAAATAGTTTGGAGAAATTGAGGAAATAAAAGGGTTTTGACACATTTTTCCCAAGAGAGGCATCAAGCACTTTGGCTAGTGTTTTAGAACCTGCAAGTCACAACTTTTTAAGGTACATTCCAGAAGCTAAAGGTGTTTCTCCAGTTTTTGTTCCATAATGAGGCATGTGCCATGTAGTTATAAAGTCTGATTCATCCTATCAGCAACCTCACCGGCAGGTGAGACCGTGGTCTCCAGGGGAGGTTTGTTAACACCTGTTCAGGAGAAACTCCGGCCCAGGCTGCCTAGAGATACAATGTCCAATCAAGGAACAAGTGCTAGGAAGCTAGAAAAAATAAACTCGATGTTTATCACGATTAAAAAATAATTTTAGGGCAGTTTCAGATTCACAGCAAAATTGAGAAACAGGTTCAGAGAGTTCCCATGTCCCTTTGCCCCCGACAAAGGCACAACCTGGACCATCAACACCCACCAGATGGCACATTTGTTACCATCGACGACCAACATTCCTACAGCACTTTCACTCAAAGTCTGCAGTTTACACGAAGGCTCATTCCTGTCGTTACACATTCTATAGATTTCGACAAGCTTATAGTGACACAGACCCACCGTGATGGAATTATCCACAACGGTTTCTCCGCCCTAAAGATCCGCTATGCTCCACCTGTTCATCCCTCCCTCCCCCAACCCTACAATTCACTGATGGTTTTACTGTCCCCATAGTTTTGTCATTTCCAGAATGTCACATAGTTAAATAAAATAGTATGTAGCCTTTTCAGACTGGCTTCTTTCACTTAACAATATGCATTTAAGGCTATTCCATGTCTTTTCGTGGCTTGATAACTCATTACTTTCTTTAGCATTGAGTAACACTCCACTGCCTGAATGTGCCATCATTTATTTATGTACTCATCTGCTAGAGAACATCTTGATTGCTTCCGTGTCTTGTCAGTCACGAATGAGGATGCTGTAAACACCACGTGCGAGTTTCTGTGTGGACGTATTTACAACGCATGGTAAACACCAAGAAGAGCCATCGCTGATGGCATGGAAAAAGTAGGTTTAGTTTTGTAAGAAACTGCCGGACCGTCTTCCCCAGTGGCTGCAGGATTTTCACTCCCAGCAGCAGGGACGAGACCTCCTGCTGCTCACATCCTCACCAGCGCTGCGTGTGGTCCATGCTCTACACTGTGTCCACCCCACTGGGAGTGTCGGGGTATCTGCTGTCGTTTTAATTTGCATCCCCGTGATGACACACCGTGTAGAGTGTCGTTTCATATGCTGACTCACACCTGTACATCTCCGCGGGCGAGGTGTTTTTCCAGTCTTTGGCCCGCTTTTGGCCAGGTTGTTTGTTTTCTTATTGCTGAGTTTGAGGAGTTCTCCACGTACATTTTGGACACCTGTCCTTCATCAGCTGTGCCATTTGCAAGTGTGTCTCCTGCCCGGGGCTTCTCTGCCCATTCTCTCGGCGGCGTCTGTCACAGAGCAGACGTTTTTGATTCTCTTGAAGTCCAGCCAATCAATATGTTCATGGATTGTGCCATTGGTTTCATATCTAAAATGCCATCACATCCAAGACCACCTAGATGTTCTATGTAATCCTCAAGGAGTTAATAGTTTGCATTTTTTCCTTAGGTCTATGATCCATTTTGAGTGAATTTTTGCGACAAATGTAAGGTCTGTGTCTGGATTAATTTTTTTTTTGCGTGTGGATGTCCGGTTTCCCATCACCATTTGTTGAAGAGACTCTCCTTTCCCCACCGGGCAGCCTTTGCTCCTTGGTCAAAGCCCAGCTGACTATACCTGGGTGGGTTTAGGTCTGGGCTTTCTATTCTGTTCTCTCGATCTTGGTTTCACTCTTGCCCGGATGTCTTGATCACTGCAGTTTAAAATAGATCTTTAATGCTTGTTGCTTCTTAATACAATAAATGCAATTGAGAAACTGTAAGATTTAAAGTCCTGAAATACCTTTTTTGCTAAATAATTTTAATCGTATATCCCTTCTTGCTCTAGTTTTTGCATTCTTCTCTTTGAGAAGGCTAGAATACTGCGTGTCTCCTCTGTGGCGCCGGTGCCGGGGTGAGCTAAGTACATGTTATCGCCTAATTCCTGGAGGCCAGGCCACTGTTTGGACCTCGAAGGAAACATGAAGTGACCCAGGACCATCAATGTCTGTGCATTTCGTCGTTACAAAGGCCACGGTATTTGTTTTACTTGATGGAATGATGGGTGCTGCGGACGTGGAAAGGCATTTTATTTTTCAGCAACGCAAGAAGCTAGGGAAGGCAGTGACTTTGAACATGGCTCAGATGAAAATACGGAAGTTTGTCTTGAGCTATGTGCTCTGCACAGCGCCAGACATTTCAAGGAAATTCAAAGCCAATAGTACTCAAACCCAGATTTCCTCACATTATCTACATACGTGCTACATTTTACTAGACACTGGTTATCATGTAACCCTGAATGGCAGTTCGGCTAATGGCATGAGAAATTTATTTTCACCTCTCTCTTAAAAAAAAAAAAAAAAGTCCTGGAAGCAGTTTCTCTTATCAGTAAACGAAAAAAAAAAAAAAAAAAAATATCTAATATTCCTTTCCTTTTAGAAAAGATTTATTCACCTGCTACCGTTTCTGAACTTCTAAAACATAAAGTGACAAGTACAAGACTCATAAAATATCCCAGTTCTGATGAGTGAAGCAGCAGAACTTGATAACAAATATGGAATGGGAGCCGCGGTAGCAGAACCACTCAGCCGGAAACTCGAACCTGCCAAAACACTCTTTAGAAGGGAAGGTGGGGAGGCGTTCTCCGGCAAGGGTCTTTTAACACTGTCAGAGCCCGTTCTGCCGTTCGGCAGCGTGCGAGGGAGACAGATTGCATTCTCATGCTTGGATGTGCCAAGATTTCTGCCCAGAGCACCACTAACCATGCATTTTTTCCAGGGTGACTTCTTTCCTTACTTTTGAAGATAGCAATATTTTAATGCAAATATAATTAGTGTAAAACAGGAGTTGGTGGGAGTGTATCTTACAGATTCATTTGCATTGTCTCAAAAAGCCAGAAAAAGTGTCTGTTTATTTTAAGGGAAGAGGAACATTCCTCTTTCCAATGCATTCTTCTAATTATTGTTGTTTTTTTTTTTCTGTCAAAAACGCCTCCTTCCTTTAGAGGGAAAATAAAATGCTAATTTCTATACCAAGACACAGCACTCAATCAAAGATCTTTTCTCTCAAGCACATCTGAAAATTGTCCACCTACCCCTGAGTGACTTGTGGTGACACTTAATATAAAACTGGCATTTCGCTCTGTGTCCTCGGGGAGACCTTTTTTTAGCAGGAATTTGTCTTGTGTGTAGATTTCTGGGCAGACAAAAACACGCTCTCTCTAGCACCAAAATCACCTTTTAAGGCTTCCTACTTGCTTCCTAAAAGTAACCGCTTCTTCTTTGGCTCTAACCAAATCTTTCCTTTCATAATGTGTTACTTACTTAAAAACTTTATTCTAGAAGGTTCCAAAACACTTGAAGGGCCTTGTGAATATTGATTAGTCAAGGTTTGCTTCAGCGGCATAAGTACCTTTTCTAACAGTGCAGACATTTCGGGTGTCAGGATAACCCTGATCAACATACCCATCCTGTGTAATGTGCCTTTATTTCAATTTCCTGCAAAGAAGTAGCATTATAAAAATTGTTGGTGGTCAAATTGCAAAATGTTAAGCCAGCGTGTGACTCGAATACCAGTAGCTGAGGGTCCCTTTGACCCCCTTGCAGGTAAAGCCATGCCTAGAACCCCTCGCGGTGGCGGCTGCCCCAGGCTTTGCGAGAGGCTCCTTTTACCCACCAGCCCTGGGGTTGGGGCCTCCCGCGATCTCCTCCACTCACCAAAAATAGTGCATGGCAGCTCTTCCAGTTGTCTTTCAGCTTCAATATTTGCCTCTGAAGTTGAAGTATTTGAGTTAAACCTCAGTAACACGGGTTTCAGGAAGCGGAAATCACGATATTTTCTCATCTGCATTTACGAATCATCTATCCGATGGTTTCCTTCTTACCAGGAAGATAAACTGTTTCATCCTCCTCACCCTGAAACTGTGTCTGATCTCTTCTCTCTTTGCGAAACGCGGGTGTGGATCCCGAGGGGCCCCGCCGCAGCCTCCATGGGGGACGTAGACTTGGGTGTCTCCCCAGCAGGGCAGAGGGGTCGTTTTTGTCCGCTTTCCAGTGCATTTACTGTTATTTAGTTATTAGTGACAGTTCAAGGCATCCGCATCATCAGGCACCTCTGGAGACCCTGGATGACCCCCGCCCTCGTCCACACTCCACTGTGTTCTTTCCACCTGTCCCCCGTGGACATAAATGTGTTGAAAGGGTCTCAAGGCAGATGGAGAATCAGACTCTGCCCCAGGCCCTGGAAGCTTCACCCATCTGCCTGTGGGCGGGAGCCGTGCTTGGAGGAAGGAGGCTGGAGCCCAGAGTGGTCGTGGGGGCAATGCACAGCGGAGGGCCTGCAGAGCAGGTGGCGCCTGGGCTCCGTTCCTGCAGGTAACGCCACAGCACAGAGGAGGAGGGGCTCTGAAGGCTTTGGACAGAAGCAGCCCCTTTGCCAAGGTCAAAAACCACCCCGACCCCCTCGGCTTATCACAGATGAGGAGCACGACTGACTCACTGAGTCACATGTGGGCTGCACGGCGGCGGTGGTCCACAGGTCTGCTCAAGGTTGCCATCCCACCCTGTGGGCCTTCTCCTCCTAGAGCGCTATCTGGAACACGCTATTTTGATGGCAAAGGGCACAGGCAAAAGGTCAAGCCAGACCCGGCAATTATATTTAGAGCTCCTGTTCCCCTGCGGCAGATGTCACAATGACTCAATCCCATCAGTGGAAACAGGCCACACACCCAGGCCTGGCCATGGGACAGGGTCACGCTCCACCTCGTGGGGACACCCCAGGACGTGGGAGGGAGCAGGAATCCTCCATGGGGTTGGAGCAAATAGTCCCCCCACCAAAGCCACTCTAGCTTTGAACATTGAAACATGTTATGTTTGCAGAAAAAATTCCCTAGGGCATTCCTGTTACATTATTGGCAACTTTGTAAAGAAGTTCTCAAAAGATCGCTTGTTTTTAACACTGTCGGCCTGATTTTCCTGCATCCCCCGCCAAAGCTAACCATGTGCACGACGTCCGTCTCTCTGTGTCTCCCACCCTGCGTGCTCCGCGGAGGTTGGTGAGCCCGCAGCTCTGTGTGTCTGATGGTCCAATTTGAGATTTATCAGAAAACACAGTTCAAACAGGAATTGACTCAAGCGTGACTGTATTTATAATGAGGGGGAAAATCTTAAGTTCAAGTTTTACAAAAAAAATTTTTTTGAGCAAATGATACCAAAAAGAAAAAAAAAAAATTCTCTGACAAGCGCCTGACACATTTCTCAGGGTTTTGTTTACACAGATGCCTTCCGATGTCGAGACTCAAAGGCCTGACAACCCCAGGCTCACAGTAACCTAGGAAACATAATCAACAACAGCCTTCTGGCAATAAAGAAAATGAACCTATATTAAAAAATAAATACTTCTGATCCTCTTGTCTAAGCCATTACACTAATTAAACTGAAAAACCCCGACATTTCCAATTAGCGTTTTTGACAAAATGTATACCTGCAAATGTAGCAGAAGGAAAATACTGATTTGTGAAACTAGAATAAACTGGATGGACAGCACAATATGTTAACATTATTATCTAACTTCAACGATTTTTGAATTGAAACAATCATTTGTAATTTATAAGTGTCAGTGAAAATGTAAGTGAAACATTTGGAAGTGAACTATGTCAAGGTGGGAAGAAAGAAAGCAAGCAAGCAAACAAGAAAGAAAGAAAGAGAAAGAGAGGAAGGAAGGAAGGGAGAGAAAAAAAGGTTTTCTTTCAACTGGAAAGTCTGCTGAAGATTGTAAAGCACGCTAACTCCCCGTCAGCGGTTACCCGAGGACCAGGTCTCCCTACATCATCTACTCCATGTGCTGCGAAGGTTGGAAGAATGTAGAGTTCGGGGGTTTGCTGTTGGCTTCACACACCTGCTGCCAAGACGGTGGTCTATCGTCACCTGAACGTGGCAGTCACGACCAAGGGGTACCGACTGTCGCCCAATCCAACAACAGATTTAGGAGACAGCTAAATACAGATTGTAACTCTGTAGAGTTCACATAGGCTGTATAAATGCTTTTGGGGTTTTCTTTTTATATTTTATGCTGATGTTGTATGGAAGTTCTTAAGAAAATTAAAAACAAGACTGCCATATACTCCAAAATCCCACTACCAGAAGCGAGATCGGCATGTGGAAGAGATACCGTATCTGAGTGTCCTGTGTTACTGCAGTGCTATTCACAGTAGCTGAGATGCGGAACCAGCCTCTGTGTCCGTCAACGTGGGAACGGATAAAGAAACTGTGTGTATACAGTTGTCCCTTTGTATCCATGAGGGATTGGTCAGGACCCCCCCAGGTACCAAAACATACAGATGCTCAAGTCCTCATATGAAGTGTAGTATTTGCGTATAACCACTGCAAATTCGCCTGTATACTTCGAATCACTCCCAGATTACGTGTAACACCAAATGCAATGTAAGTGCTGTGTGAGTAGTTGTGAAGCTGTCTTGCTTGGGGAACAAGGACACAAAAGCAGTTTGCACCTGTTCAGTACAGACACAACCATCCTTTTTGTTTCCTTGAATATTTTTGATCTGTGGTTGCTTGACTACAGATATGGATTCCGCAAACATGGAGAGCCGACTGTATACACAACGGGACACTCTTCAGCCATAAAAACGCCACCACCCTGTCATTTGCAGGAACACAGGTGATCCTTGTAACGTGTAACCCTGGACTCATGTTCATTGTTTAACAAACACACACTGAGAGGAGAGTGATTAAGTTATTTGACTGAAACACTATTCCATAAATCCTAAAATGCTCTCCGTAGCTAACTGCACCCACACACAATCAGGTAGATGCCTTCAAATCACATGCTCTGGGACAATCTACTTAAAATGTGTTTATTCTAAACGTAAAGTACTTTGCTTTTAATTTTCAGTATTCCGTACTTCAGCTATTCTCACGCGTGTGCTCGATTCCTGAGGACGCTCAGCTATCTGACTTTCAAAGTGTGTGTGCGTGTGCTCTTTTCTTTAATAACTGCACAGTTTTAAAAATCCACACAAGCCATTAAAAATGGTTTTATTTTAACTTGATTTTCTCTCTTTGCCTTTGCAGGTTTTTTCCATCTCTAATTGTGCATCTTGTTTGGTTCCTTCAAAGAACCATTTTGCTCTGAGATGATTTTATTATTCAAATTTTGTCTGTGGGAGTTCACATTCCACATCCACTCACTTCCCAGCTCTCTGGGGACGTCTGTCATGGCCCGAATCTCAGATCCGCATCAGCCTGGGCCGGGCGGGAGGTGTGTCTGTTCCTTCCTTCCCTCCCTCCATCCCTCCCTCCCTGCCTTTGTTTCTTCCTCATTCTATTTTTTTCCTTCGTTTTTCCATGCTACTGACAACATCACTATAGAAACGAAAGAGACAGTCGTGCTCTGGAGAAAATACCCAGCGTCACTCCGTTCCAGGGAAAAGCAGCCAGTTGTTTATTTGTATGTGGGGCAAAGGCACAAAATATGGAAAAAGTATGAGAGCAAAAAGATCGTGGAATTTTTTTTTAGTCTTAAGAATTTTTAAATGAATTTACAACCTGTGGGATGTCTTCAATAAGGTCACGTGAACCAGGTACCTTGTGGGTGATGCGTGCGAGTGGATTGAACTGTGGGTCCACAAGTCTCTTCTCATGATTAACTGAAGATTAGGCAGATTTAGGAAAACATTGCATTTTAAGTGAAAGCGCAGCGCGAGAGTGACCTGGCGGTGCCGTTTCGTTAGAGACGAGAACCCGCACGTGCTTAATCATGTTTACACGGGTTGGATTGGCTCCTTCCTCCTTCCAGCTCTTCAAGTGTCACAAAAACACCGCCACGGCCTGAGGTCGTGTTTATGAAGCAAATCGTGAGGCCGCTAGACCAGGCCGAAGTCAACAAACACGGAAATACCCGTCTGGCACTGACAGCGCAAGGAAGCGTCGAAGGTAAAGTCAGTAACAGCCAATACTGGAAGAGGCCAGTGCGGCCGAGACCTGGCCCTCCTCTTCCCCACGCTATGAAAGACTCTTTTTTTAGAAGATGATTTCATTGGATGTGGTTAAATAAATGTCGTTTCCTAGTAATACACTGCGAAACTGTTTTAAAAAGTTTTTTGGGTCGCTTTCATAAAAGTAATTTAACTACAAAAATGGTTTTGCTCTATGAGATCTAATAGCTTCAAAGATAGTTCTGATGGTTTAATGTATTGAGCAGAATTTAATATTGACCAGATCCAATAACGTTATTATCAGATACTCAGTTTTAAACAAGAGGAATGAGGAAGAGGCGCATACACACGTATGTCCTTAGATATACACGCAGATATATGATATATGTGTGTATGTGTATCCATATATATTAATCTGAATAGACGTAAGCACATAGCACATGGGAGCAGCAGGCCCCTGCGTATTTTCCATTAGCTACTTTGATATAATCATTTTATTATTGACCTTTCATTTGTGGGTGGTTTTGTGCTCTTAGGTAAATCTAACAGTAATTTATAGTATTAGTATCTGTAAATGGAGTTGCTGTAGGCCCACAATCTCTTATCTCTAATTCCCAAATCCCCTATTCGATTTCAGGAGTCTCTCGTTGGAGTCTTGGGGTTTTCTAGATATAAGACCATATTGTCAACTAGAAAATATTTTGCATTGAATAAAAATGAAACTACACACACACACACATCACAAGCAAGTACTGGATATCCACTCTCATCATTCCTATTCAATATTGCATTGAGGTCCTGGCTAGTGCAATGAGGCAAGAAAAAGATATAAAAGTCAAATATATTGGAAATGAAGTAACAAAATAATTTTTATTTTTAATCAACATAGAACTTACCGAAGAATCTACAAACTTGTAGAACTAATACATTTATCAAGTCATAGGATACAAGGCCAGTATGCAAAAAGCAATATATTTTCTCTGTACAAGCCATGAATAACTGGAATTAAAAATTAAAATGAAGATGGAACCAGGCACAGGGCTGGTGAGAAAGGCCACGTCCACCCACCAGCCTCCTATCCCTCTTCGTGATGGAAGCAGCCCTGACTCGGCGTGGACTGGGATCTCTGAGGTCACACAGGCTCCAGTGCCGCCCTGGGGACTGACTGGGCATCCGTGCTTCTGTGGCCCCGGAGGGTGCCAGGAGGTTCCTGCTCTTCCCGGGAGCTTGGGAGTCTGTGGTGTGCTTTTGTGACTTGCTTGTTTCTGTCAGCACCCAAGGGTGCCATTTAGCAAGTTATCATCGGTGCCCTCACTGGGTGGCAGAAGCCCGAATGCTGTCACCAAGGCCCCCGATTACAAATCCAAGCACAGATTTCTTATCAAGAATGTCTGGCTAAAGATCACTAGAACTTTTACCCCCACCAAGCTGCAAGTCTGTATTCATCAGCCAACTGTAGGGTACATACAGTTAAAAATAATTTATTGTATATTTCCAAAAAGCTGGAAGAGAGGAATTTGAATGTTCAGGACACAAAGAAACAGTAAGTGTTTGAGGGATGGATATGCGTAAACCCTGACATCATCCTTCCACATCGTATACGTGTATCAAAATGTCACTCTGTATCCCACAAATGTACACAATTAGTCCATGCCAATTAAAAATAAAAGAAAGAAGTCTTTGGCTAAATGCATTGAAACACATTTGTTCACTTTAAAATGCATTGACATAAAATCGTATAATCACTCCTCATCACAGATTATACAAAACCTCAAAGTATTTTTCTTACGATCTATGAATAATTATCCAGTGATTTGAATCTCAGCCTCTGCAGTCAATTGAACAGTCACGTGGGAAGTTCGGTAGCACTGAACAAAAATATGCGCGATTGTAACAGGAATACACTCTAGGAAGTGCCTTAAAGAATTTCAGCTTAATTTATTTTATTTTTTTAAAGATCCGCCCATCCTTTCTTTTTTGCATCAGATAAATGATTCATCTTTATGTAGGAGTGCCAATAAATTCAACAAAGACAAGAAAATCCGGAGACTCCAGGGGCGTTTATGGGATGGTGGCAAATTGCGATATGGAAAAGTGATGAGAGCTGCTCTCAGGGAGGAGGGAGGGCGCCCGGGGTAGGGGCCCTAATAGCGGGCTCTCCAGCAATCAGCAGATATGTGTGATCAACCACGGAAGTCCCAGAGAGTTCTTCAAATCATAGGAGGGATTGATGCTGCTGCTCAATTTTTTTGAAATTAACAGAAAAGTTTTATCTTCATAATCACAAACTGGTCAGATTTAAATTTCAATAGTTGGGAAGAAATTGGAACACACTGTTATCTAATCTTTGCAATCACTGTGAGGGGGTGGCAGTGGGCACAATCAGCTCCTGTGCCCCGTGAGGCACAAACTGTGCCAATCAACCCAAACTCCCTCTCCAGAGGGGCGATGGGACACTCAGACAGAGGATGGCATCTCTCTGCACTTGAGAGGGCCTTTGCACCGTCCTGCACAGAAACCCCTGATCAGTGGGACAGAGGATCTGAGTGGGGGGTGGGTCTTTACCGGGATGGTCCGAGACAGCACAGGGCACCGGGAGGGGAGAGGGCAGAGCCGCGGTAACCCCGACAGATGTCACTCAGCACCTGGGGACACAATTCTTCAACGTTCCCAGACTCTAGACTCGAATAAATGGGTTAGGTTATAACTTAAATACAAGTTATAAAAAGAGGTAGCTCTGACGATGAAAAAAGAGTTTTCTTTCCAATGTATAAAAATATTATCTCTATAAGTATATAGTTCTAAGTTCTGCTCATTTTCCTGAATATCTGGAAAACAGAGCTACTCACTATTTTTGATGAGGTAGGACCTAGAAACACTAAATTAAGGTGACTAAAGCCCCCAGATATTAATTATAAAAATGGTGCTGACAATTTATTAATTTCCAGAGTTGTAATTGTAAAAGGAAGGAGATAAATAGATACATATGTTAAAAAGAGGTAATTTACAATATGCAAGAACTATTAGGTCATTAAATATGAAATGTCCGATTTTGAATCTGAAGTGTAGTTTATTATATCTCAAACAAGAAGCAGTACAATTAATCAAAGTACGTGCCTAAACTATTGACACAGTTTTACCATCTTAACAGTAGCGTGTCTATGCCAGCAGCAAAGAAGCCTGGAGAGCAAGTGGCAATGAAATTGCGAAAGGCATTTTCCACAGCTTGTTGGTAATTGAATATTTTTCTTTGCAAGAAGTGGTCCAAAGCCTGGAAAAAGTGGTAGTCAGCTGGTGCAAGGTCTGGTGAACATGGTGGATGACAGAGTTTCCAAGCCCAACTGCTGTAGTTTGAGCAGCGTTGTTTTGCAAGAGGACTGGCCTGTCTCTATTGACCAGTCTCAGCTGCTTAATCATGAGCATCCTCATCATTCCATCTGATTGGCTGCAGGAGACATCTGCTGTCATCAATTGCCCAGGTTTCACGAAGCTGTAGTGGATAATACCAGTGCTGGACCACCAAATAGACACCATTAGCCTTTTTTGATGAATATTTGGTTTTGGACTGTGTTTCAGCACTTCATCTTTATCCAAACATTGTGTCAAATGCTTGCGATTGTAAAAAAAAAAGAAGCCATTTTTCATCACACATAACAATAAGATGTACAAATTGTTCACCTTTATGTCATGACAGCAAAGAAAGGCAAACTTCGAGACGATTTCTCCTCTGACGCTCGTTTAATTCACGCGGTACCCATCTATCCAGCTTCTTTACCTTGGTCATCTGTTTCAAATGGTCCAATATTGTTGGAATAGTAACGTCACACCTTGCTGCTAATTCACGCGTAGGTTGAGATGGATTCACTTCCACTACAGCTTTCAGCTCATCATTGTTCACCTGGGTCTCAGGTCACCCATGTGGCTCATTTTCAAGATTAAAATCACCAGAATGGAGCTTCTCAAACTATCAACATACTGTGTGTTCATTAGCCACATCCCTCCCAAACATTTTGTTGATATTTTGAGCTGCATTGGTGCCATGACTGAATGCGTATTCAAAAATAACACAAATTTTTGACTAATCCACAGTTTCACAAAAATTGCTCAAAAAAAATTTTTTTGAAAGATAATCACAAGCCTAACCATGCATTTGAAAGAATGAGAATGTACCTTCACACAAAGAAAATAAATAAACAAGTATCAAAGTGAAATGTCAGATTTAGTATTTAAGGAAATCAGACATTCCATACCTGATAACCTTAATAAATTAACTTAATAATAATATATTAGTAAAAGTTTATGCATTCTCATTGGTATTGTTTTTAATTCATTACAATTTTTCGTCATTTTTCTCGGTCTACATTGACTGAGGAATTAATTAGGATCATTTTTGCAAAATATTCTAGAAAGAATCTTAAATTAGTATGTGAGATATTTACCTACAAACCTTGAAAATACCTGAATTTTCGGCAGGTGATTGTGAGGGTGCCTGGAAATGCCCTGAGCATTTGTGCTGTGTTGTGTACCTTGTAACAACCACATCATCTGCACCTCAGGCCATGTGTATAACTAGGTGCTCTAGAAGCTAATAAAATAAATAATTAGAATATTTTAAAAGGCTGCAGAAAATTCACACAAGATGAAATGGAAACTGAATGAGCCACAGTAATTACAGAAACGCAAATGAGGTAAACCTGTGGCAAACGTTTGTACCTTCTCAATTAGTATTTTAAATTATAATGCAAGAATGGCAAGGCTAAGAAGACACTGAATTACTCATAAAGTGTTAATTGCATTCTGCGCTGGTGCCATCCTCTTATAAAGGTTTATCTGATGACACGGGAACCCACAGATGCCTGTGTGCTTAATGCACGGACCCCTCTGCGGAAACTTACCTGGAGAAAAAAACACAGCAGTACGAATGCGGCCCGATATTTATTTATTCGAGGTGTAAAACTGTACCAGGTCTAATGTTCTTCACCTTGGCGGGGAACAGCTGAGTCAATTCTATCAACCCACCAGGGTTGGAGTAAAATAATAATTAAGAAATGGATGAATGCTGTCAAATGGGGAAACAACTCAGGCATTAGAAGACTTGTCAGTCAGCACTAGGAGAGCCTCCAACTTCGCTGGTCGGACGGAGACTCCTCCGCTGGGCCTGGTCTCCACCCAGCCTCCTCCGGGGCCCCTTGTCCTCCAATAGCCCGGCCCAGTTTCAGCAAGAATCTTGCCAAGTCAGCATCCCGAGAGACCCCTCCGCCCACCATCAAGGCGCTCGCCCCTGGGCTGCCTTCAGCAAGAGTCTCTGCCTGGGGACGTTGCCCCCCACCGCGCACACTGGGTGCAAGCCCAGCCGTCCTGGGCTTCGCTGTCTTGGGAACAGAGCCCAGGGCCATAGTACAGGGGTCTCCTCCCTACAGCAATAGCTCTGAACCCATCTCCACCAGCTTCCACCAGTTCTGGTCAGCAGAGCCTTTCAGAACCTCCTCCACCTTCTTTTGAAATGAAGTGTCAGAGCAGTCTCTGCCTGCCTGACAGCCTTCCCAGCCGGCAACACATACAGTCTCTCCTGGTCTCCGCTGTCGTGCAAAAGGCAAGTCCAGCCCCGAGGAGGGACTGAGGCCAGGCCACCGATGACTGACTTGGAGATTGTGATGCCAACCCATGGATGCAATCAGAGACCCAGTTACAAAACCACACGTGCATTTGCTCATTTGCAACGTGAAACAGAATTGTCTTATGGGCAGGGGGTTCTGGGCACACCATCTCCCTGGAGAAAAGGAAGTCAAATTATTGGACGATTTCTTCTTCAGTGTGATATCAGAGCAAAGGGAGGTAATTACTTGGTTTGAAGTGTTAATGGCATGAGGTGTCAGGTCCGTATATCCACCTACACGCTGGTTATATAGGGAGGACACAAACCGATAGCTTCTTTGTCACCTGGAACCCACACGATTTGAATGAGCACAGCTTACTTCTGTTAATTCTTATTGACACATTCTTTCTTTTGCTATGCTAATCCTCTTAAACAGATTATAGTCAATTAATTGAGTTTGGTTTATTCTTAAAGTGACTTTGCATGCTCCTTACAATCCAGTTCAGAAGGTGGGAATTCTGGGCACTGTATAGTTATCGCCACGTGTGTCATGATACAGTTTTCCACCTGCTGTGCGGTGTTGGCATTTGGAAAAGGAGGCATGTTGGGTCTCAGCCTTGCCCCATGATGTATTTTAGATGTGCCACAACCTCTGTGACTTAGTGGAGATCAAACCGTACAACACGAGTGGTTTTAATTCCCAGACTTTGTGCTTACACCATCTGAGAGGCACAGAGGTGCAATCCACTGCCAGAAGGTCTTACCTGTCCCTAAATGTGGGCAGCAGAGTCCTAGAGAGCAAACATGTCTCCACTTTTCCCACTGAGTCATCTATTAACTACAGTCTCCTTGTGTGGGAATCAGACATTTCTTCCTTCTCTCTCTGGTTTCCTCTCTCCCCAAGCTACCCCATTTCTTCCTCCCTCTGCTTAACTCCAGCGTCCCAGGGTGTTGGGGGCAAGGCCATCTGACCCTGAGCTCTGTGCATCCCAGGACATCTGGGATCTGAGAATGGAATCCTCGAGGCACTGACACAATGTCACTTTAACTCAGCACGTCTGCCCAGAAGGAGACGTCCGGGTGATGCTCCCGGCTGTGGACGCACTACACGGGAAAGACGCCTGCGCCCCACCCTGAGAAACTCTCCCAAGTGGTTGCAGACTGGTGTGCCTGAGTTATGAAGTCACTTCTATGGACACTACGAATCATATATGGGTTTAAAAGCTTATGTTACTATTTTAATCTCGATGACAAATGATGTGGCTGGAATGTAACATGCAATCAGTGGAGTTATAAGGCATAAACATAGTGAAATGATACCCCCCCACACACACACACTTTCTGGTACTGCTGTAATTTGTACGGCAGACTCCAGGGAATGAGGGGAGCGATGCCGCCACCGAAATGCAACACAAGTCAGGATGGTACGGGCCAGACGGAGGAACAGTAGCAAACATTGATTCATGAGACCAACAGCAGAGTGGAAATGCCACCCCAGGCCTCTCTACAGAAGGTGCGTGTGTTTGTGCGTGGGTGCAGGTGTGGGTGCATGTGCCCTAGAGGCTCTTACAGGGGAGAAACTGGAGGGGGAGGAGGAGGAGGAGGAGGAAGAGGAGGAGGCTGGGAGAAGGACCACAGAAAGCAATAAGGACTATTGAGAACCTCTCCCATCCTTGGTCCGGTGATGGTTAATCAATTTGTAACACGAGCTGTTTTTTCTTCACAAGTTCCTCCTGGATTTAATATGCAGCGCGGCGCGGTGCCGTCCCTGAGTCTCACAGACGGATATTTAATTTGGTAATGATGTGCGAGCTCCCGCTACCCTGCCAATACATCATTACAGGAGCAGGGTTTTCTCCTGAGGTGCTCTTGGCTGCAAATGAGTGAGAACGTGGAATATTCCAGGCAGGCTCAGCCCACATAATAAAGGGGGTGCTCGGCTATGAGGCCAGCAGCGCGGAGGCGAGGAGGAAGCCCTGGCGCTCGGCGAGGCCCAGGGGATGCTAAATCACCCGTCAGCCTTCTCAGCCCGATCAATAGGGTTGAGAAAAACTCACATGAAGAGAAATGATCTCAGAGGAGAAAAATGGTTCTGGCTCTAACACGCTATGGATTAAACCAGTTTGTGCTAATTCCTTATATTTGATCTCTTTTTGTGAGTTAATTCACAAATAGATAATCAGGATTGTGTAATGCACATATCTGGCATTAAAACATTGAAATAGTTTGAAATACTCCAAGATAGCTTGGAAATATCAAGTGGCATGCCTTCAGCATTTAACGTCCATGACTGGGAACATTTTGCTACGAACAGGTCTAAACAAATCAGAACAATAGTTCTCACAGCACGTGTCAGCTTAACTGGAATATTTAATGGGTCTCTCACAGAAACTTATAATAGAATAATATAAACTATTGGGATGGCCCACGCCACTGTTCTTTTGAAAAATGTCACATTTAGTGGGCTACATGGATGTCCTGGTTTGATGGGAGCTCATGCGTTTCAGAGAATAATTTTTTAAATAAATTTGACAAAGTCAAAAGGGAACAAGAGGAATCCGAGACCAACAAGTGTGGCCAATTTTTGTAGGGAGTTTTACTGAAAAGGGAAGAGAAGAAATGGGGCAATAACTTCTGGGGATATTGGGTTAAAAATGTTATGTGTGTGTCTCTGTGTGTGTGGTGTGTGTGTAGTATGTTGTGTGTGTACATGTGCCTGTGTGTGGTGTGTGTGTTTGAAGAGCTTGCCATTAAATTAAGCAGACAAATACATTAAAAATTAAATTATTTCAAAAAGATGCCAAAAATAATATTTGGTTAATTATCAAGCACATGATTAACCCGTCACCACCAGCGATCTAGCGGAGAGAGCACTTTATTTTTATTTTACTTGTGCCCTGATCAGTGCCTCGTGCCAGGCACCTGTGCCAGGGCTCAGTCCCACTGGAAGGGCCGTGGAACTGGCCCCGGGAGGCAGCCCCGCTGCGGCGAGGGCCACGTCCTCAGTTTGTGTTGAGTGGGGACCAGGCAGAAATGCCCTGGGGACGGTGGCTGGTTCCCCTGCAGTCGGTCGGGGCGCCTTCTCAGGGGCCAGAGCGCGCCAACTTCACCCAGCCACGTCAGTCTGAGGAATGATTATGCTTCACTCCGTGTTAGGGTTTCTCCTGCCACATGGGGCAGAGTCCCAGCAGGTGGCAGAAACCCAGGGGGGCAGGAGGAAAGGTGAACCTGGACAAGCCTGCCTTGGCTCCAGGGTGATCACCCCCATTCCTTGGAGCCTTCGGCGAATGGCTCGGTCTTGCCAGACCTGCTTCCCCAGACTGTAGGATGAGGACGAGGACCCTTCTCCCCCTGGGCTGCCATGAGGGCTGCCATACAAGGTGTGCACCACGTGGGCAGGTGGCCTGGAGCCCAGGGAGCGGTCAGCACAGTCTGCCCTGAGTTACTGAATCATGACCGTGTGGGGAAACACTACACGCAAGAAATGGTGCACAGCCTTTCATGGGAAGATTTGTTACCAAAACCCTATTACAGGAGCTACCGCAGCCCACGCAGGGGCAGGGGGTGGGCACGCGCAAGACGACGTGGTAAGACAGTTTCCACCATAATCTACCCCATGGTGGACTCGAGGGAAACTACTGTGGGGTTTCTAAATATTTGCAAAGATATTTAGATTTATTTCATTTCATTCATTTGCAGAGCAAGATATATCGAATTATGTTTCTAGTAATAGAAAAGCAATATAACATTTAGCATTAACATCTGAAACAAAGAAAAGTGCACGATGAAAATTGTAAGAGTTTGGTGAAGTTATCACTCAAATAAACTGAAACATCGAGAAGGGGCACATTTGCTCTGAGTCATTTTGTTGATTAAACTATTCCTGTTTTGGAGTAAAGAACTATTTTACTAGGTCCTAAAATCCAACCATCTCTTTATATCCCCCCAGGGTGTACTTTCTATAATATTAACCCGGCAATCAGCACTTAGATTGAAATTTTCGATATGAAAGATGGCCATGTCCCAGACTCGCACCAAATGAACTGAGATTGCAGGCCGTAATGCCTTCTAAACAAAAATTGCAATGTAAGGCACAAAATGGGCAGCATTCACAGTGGCGGGGAGAAAATATATTGTGAGCTTGTGCAAAGGCTGGAGTTTGACGCAATGCAAATATTTTTTGAGTGCTTTTAGCTCACCGCCTATAATATTTCTAACTTACTCTTTACCGGGAGTGTAAACAGTCCTGTTAATGACACTTAAATGGGACCCGCAGGTGACTGGCAGCCCCTGGCAGGGAGCTCACACTTAACACCAATTAAGGGTAATGACAATGTATCCACCATGGAAACAAGCGTGCATCGCTGAGAATGTCAGGAAATCTGACAAGCTCTTTCCAATTGAAAAACCAGGGCACACATTGCGCTGAAAGCCATGGCCCTCGAGTTCTTGGTCCGCTCTTGGAAGATTATCCACAAAGCACTTGTTTACAATTATTATTTATTTGTGGTTCAAGAGCCCTGAGTGTGAGGGTGGCCTTCCCAGGCATGGAACCAGATCGCGTGGGAGGGCGTATGCACACCCCCTCTTTCCAAGAAGAAAGTAAATTGCAAAATTGAGAAAATGACATTCCACTCCCAAATCAATGCTTTAGCCAAGACAGAAGAAAATGGAATGAGATTTATCAGGAGAGGTAGGATCTATGGAGAGAAGAAGATACAAAAATGTGATCCTAAGAAGAACCCACCCAGAGCTCTTTCCCCAGAGCTAGCTTCTCTGCGCAAGGCAACGTCTTTGCTTCTTCACCTTTGTAATTTAGGATTTAT
>RJWJ010031903.1:0-18899 GCA_004363605.1 Indri indri
ATTTTAAGTTGAGGTTTTAATTTTTATTTCCTTTTGCTTTTTTCTTATTAAATAAATTCTTTGTTGAAAACATTTTCTGTTTAATATTAATAATAATAATCCTGAAGTAATTTACTGCTCAAGAGTATTTTTTTTTTAAATCTACACACATTTGAAATAAACTGCCATGATTGCTCCCTTCCATTTTTTTTTCCTGGTCTTCAAGCATAAAACATCAGGGGGCAATGAAGGACTAATTGCTCATCATGCCCCTGCACTTGGAGAAAGGGGTGGCTGACACCCACTTGTCCCAGCCAACAGACAAGCTTAGCTTAGAGCAGTATTCAAAGCTAATCAAATGCCACATCATCTAGTCACTTCAATACCTTTCATTTAAATTCAAAAACAGTGTCATTATTAATCAACCTGGTTATCTCATCTCCAGCAGTGAATAAAATTGCTGTGGATTAGCAGGATTCTGATCAGTAGGATTTAAAAAAAAAAAAAATGTCTTAAATGAGCTTTCGGATGGAAGCAAACAAAAGACAGCCAAGAATTCAAATTGTCATGAGGCTGTTAATGTTCTTGCAGATAGAGAAAATGCAGATCTTTTTGTTGTTTCTGAAATGAAATTGTAATAATGGAAGGGAAATGATGGGTTCTAAGTTAAAGAGGTTTCAGGCCTCATTCATGCAAGTGTCCATGCACAGAAAGAAACATTCCACTAACTGATTGATTTCTTGATTTCTCAAGACTCGTGTGTTTTAAAAGCTCTTTTATGTCTGAAATATTCTCTTTTTATGTCTGAAATATTCTTGACTAGAAATATACTTCTAATCCTCTATAAGTATCTATATATGAATATATCTTTCTCTAACAATTTTGACACTGAAAAATATATATATTTGTACATTATACACAACATAATTTGCAATAAAATATTTTATAGAGCAATGCCAATTTTTGTCCATTATGAAAGGAAGTGGGAGAAATAAACTGCCTTCTCTTTCCAAGAAAGAAAAATTCCTGCTCCTGTCCTTCCAGAAACTTCTAATATCCACTGTCATCCTGATCCACCCATCTAGTTATAGATACATGACCAGTCAGGACCTGTTCCCAGAAAGCCCCATCACGCCTTCAATTAGCAATCACTGAAAGAATACTATCGATTAATTAATATGGCCAAATATGTTACCTTTCATGCCCACGCATTTCTTTTCACCTCATTCTTCATGATCATTAATACTAGGAGTCGTGACATGTGAGTGAAAGTGCCTCACCTAGGAGTCAAAGGGATGGGTTGTTACACCTGCACCTGACTCTGCCAATCTCCACATACCCTTCCTTTCATCTTTCCCATCCCTGATATGGGGAAGAAAAGACAGAAATGACTCGGGCTTCCTCTGGACTCCAAGAGGAAGGTGCAATCAGTTAAAGCACCTACTGCATACCGGATACCGTGCTGGGGGCCTTTCCAACATTGTCTCATTTAAATTCTGCTGCGTTTCTTCTCACACTTAAACCCAAGTGGCTTATCTCCAAAGCTCAGGCTGTCTGCCATAAAATATGCTGCTCTTCCTGCAAGCTAAGATGCATTAAAGCATTCTGAAACTTTTAAAAGAGTGTACAATCAAGTAGGTAATACCGAGGATAATGATGATAATAATGAAGATGATTATTTATCTCTTATTATATCTCTGATTTGCTTATTTAAAATCAAGATTTGGAAAAAAACACAAGGCAAGGCCCTGATATACTTTCCATCTCATTTGTGCTAACTCTAAAGTTTGAGTGTCATAAGTAGATAACATAGCCTAGACATATTTATCGGAAGATTTTTCCTATTCTTAGTAAATTTCAATTTCAAACTTAAATAGACTCACATGTCTTTAGAGCACAGAAAAGAACAAGAGACAAATACTCTTCTCATCCTGCACAGGGACTCTGGGTCCCTCTCCCTTTGCAGTCCCCTAGCATATTTCTGGGAAAGGCTGAATCTAAGATTTGAAATAAAAGTGAAAGAAAAAGAAGAAAAGATGAGTGATTTAAAGAGCAATATTACCACCTTCAGTACTCATGGGGACCCTAAGAGTTTGGGGTAATGATTATGCCCCTACACAGAAGAGCAAAATGAGACACAGAAAGTCAATGAGCTGCCCAGGCCATGGAGCTGTATAGGAAAAGAGCCAGGCAGCTGTGGCTCTAGTGACTGTGCACCTGCCCAGGGAGCTAAGGAACTTAGAACCCTAGAAACACCTGTCTTTCAACCTAGAGGAATGCATGGCTGATGTCAATGAATTTGGCACCCTTCATGTTCTGGGTACAGTTAAAAGCATGATCATATGGACTCTCAATTTCTACCAGTTTTTAACAAGCAAGCTTTATAGGAAAGTATAAGAAAAGAAAAAGGAAATATCATGAAAGAGACCATCCCCTAACCTAAGGTAGCCATACAGGACAGTAAAACACTGTGTTTCCTGGAATGTGGTGACCTTCTAAAAGTCTTTCAGTTTTTGGTAAATAGAATTCTCTTCAATAATAAATATCCCAGAAGAGGAGATCACTTCATTGTTTGAAAAATTACCTGGTCAGTAGCTAAGATTTATCTTCAATAAACAGAATGTTCCAGTTTTGAATACCTAGTTGCCTAGTGGGATTTGGGACATGCCTAGCCCTGCGGTCTGCTCGCAAGCTCTCTTAGCCAAGTGCAGAGGTTTATGAAGATGTGCTGATGCCAACGTTCACAATTCCTTTCTCACCACTGTCTTTATCCCTTTCAGGGGAGGCTCTGTTAAACCATTTATACCTTCTATCATAAGACTGATAAATAGTCAACTTCAAAAGTGGTTTATTTCCAGTTTAGTGAAACACAGCTGAAAGAAACACAGGAGAGTGTGGGTGGGGTCTGGCCCCTAATTTGGTAGTTCGGAAAAGAGGAAAGTGGCATTCACTGGGTGTTGCAACCTGAAGACCAAGTTGAGATTTGATAGGGATGTCCCTTTTCTACTGTGCTGAACTTCCTTACGTGAAAATAGCTTTGTAACTTGTAGTTCCGAAGAAGGAGGTGACTTGTGAACAAATTAAAATAACAAAGAGCCAACTGAGAACATCATTGTCACATATATTTGAAGATTTACAAACAATAAAGTGATTAGCTGATGACAAGAATGAAGAAATACAGTATGTTTTTCTATTTTATTGGTGTATGTTTTGTAACAGCTTTGTGTAATATATAACGATTTGTAGATAGTCTAAAGTGAATGACCTTTTTTTAAATTTCTTTTAGTTAAACCTATTCATTTTATTCTTTAAAAAATATTTCATGTATCACACTTAGAATAGGCAATCTTGTTGCCTTACTTGTGTTACATGTTTGCATGTTTGTGTAAGAATCTATCCAGTAGGTGTTGGCAAAGTAATCTTTTTTTTTGTTTTAATTGAGGATATTAAGGGGGTACAAACATTTTGGTTGCATGAAATGCATTTGCCTCGCTCAAGCCAGGACCACAAGTGTGTCCTTCCCCCATACAGTGTGCCCTGTCTCCATTAGCTGTGGGTTTAACCTTCTATTTTTATTCCCCTAAAAGACAAGGAATAAACTTGATCATAAGAGAAAGAACTGGGAACCAGGTATCTATTACACTCTCTGCCATTAATTTCATAAGTGGACTTGTATGTCACACCATGTAAACCTCTTTGTATTCTTGGATGAAAAATACAAATCATTAGGGATTCAGACAAAGATACTAGCAAATCACCTCAAGTCTCAAATGAAATGTACTATACAACTAACACTAAGTCATTATTGGCAAAGTTTTCCTTTTATTTATACATTAACTTCCTGTAAACTTATCTGGAGGTGATAGCAAGATGTTTTACAAGACACTCAGTCCTGAAGGGGGCTGGTACATACACCAGGGAGCCTAGAATAATTATTTTGTAAAGCAAATAATCAGATGGGGAAAAAACCTGGGCTGGAAGCCAAATTAGAATGTTATTTATTAATTAAATTTTCTCCAAAATAAGAAACGATCCTTATCTATCACTGATGTTTCATAAAAGTGAGTATGGTATTTTAAATACTATAATTTTTGATTGTATCCCTGATGAAATAATTGATATTAAATTATAAAAGTATAACTAATAGTAACAATAAGGGAAACATACAGCATTTATCAATTTTAAAATTATTATGATAATACTGCCCGTTCAATAATATGGTGACAACTATTTCAAAAATGTTGATAATTTAAAAAAATACAGTCTACCATAAAGTATAAAATCAACCTGTAATACACATTTATTTGACCTGGTTGAAGATATAATAGCTTTCCTCCAATTTGATTAACTATTTTAGTGAACATTTAAAATTCAGAAGGCTTTTACATGAGACTGATTTGAATGACTCAGCTCTCTTTAAAAATTGTGTAAAGTAGTTTAAATTAATGCATCTTTTATTTTTCTTTCTTAAAAAGAGTCTTGGCAACAGAGGAAATTATTAAAAAGTATCACTTTTACTAATAGCTTTTTAAAGTTTTCAAGGCCTATTTTTTTTTTTGAATTGTGATAATATTTATTCTTAAACTGAAAATAATTTTGAAAAGTAAAAGCTGACACAGAGGGTCTCCCCTGACTCTCTGATACAGGTTGAATTGTGTCCTGGAAACATATATATTGGGGGACAGTCCTCATCCCCAAGGCCTGTGAATGTGAGCTTATTTGCAAAGAGTGTTAATAACAAGCTACAGTTGTCCCCATTATCTGCAGGGGACACGCTCTGAGACCCCTAGTGGATGTCTGAATCTGAGGATAGTACCAAACCCTATAGACACTATTTTTCTCCTATGCATATATACCTATGATAAAGTTCAATTCATAACTTGGCACCATAGGAGATTAACAACAATAACTCATGATAAAATAGAACATTTATAACAATATACTGTTCACAATTTCACCTGCTAGGAGAGATACTTTCTTCCCGAAGCTCTTAGCAATCTCAGCATGCAAACTTTCACCTTTTCACTTAAAGGAAGCACTTTATAGCTTCTCTTTGGCACATCCAAATTGCCAACATCACTATTCTTGTGTTTTTTGTTTTTTTTTTTTGAGGCCATTATTAAGTAAAATAAGGGTGACGTGAGCACAAACATTGCAATACCGCAACAGTATTAACAATTAACAATACTGTTAACTGAGAGGGCTGCTAAGTGACTAACAGGCAGGCAGTGTAGACAGCGTGGCTGTGTTGGACAAAAGCAGGATTCAAGTCCTGGGCTGAACAGAGTAGGAGGACACAGATTTCATCATGCTACTCAGAAGAGCACATGATTGAAAACTTATGAATTGTTTATTTCTGGAGTTTTCCAGTGAATATTTTTGCACTATAATTGACCAAGGGTAACTGAAAAGCTAAGCCTTAGATAAAGGGAAACTGTTGTGCTCAAGTGAGGATGGCGTCACACTGGAGTAGGGTGTCCTAATCCAATACGACTTGTGTCCTGTTAAGAAGAGGATGACAGGCACGAGGAGAAGGCCACATGTCAAGAGCAGCAAAGGTTGGATCAACGCAACTGCAAGCCAGGGAACACAAAGAATTGGCAGCGACCATCAGAAGGCAGCGATAGGCAAGGAAGGATCTTCCACCCCTTCCCCAAAGAAGTCCAGAGCACATGGCTCTACAGACACCTTAATTCTAGACTTCTAGCCTCCAGAACAAGAGACAGCAAATTTCTGTTGTTTTAAACCACCGAGTCTGCATTAGTTTGTTATAGCAGCTCTTGAATACTAACATACTCTAACATTTAACAGGACACCTCATATTTGCACTTAGACAATGTGGAGCTCTAGGCAGCATCTTTAAAACAACCTACTCCAAGTGTCCTGTTTTTGGCAGGGCTATTTTCGGCACTCTGCTGTGTGCTCCTTCCTCTTGCTTGTTCATATCCAGTTTTGGGGTGAGAAACACGTGGCCAACAGGAGGCCGCACACTGGGGTTCTGTGATCAGGCGAGGAGGTTCCCACTCTGAAACAGCTGCCCCCTCTTTGGAGTATGCGTTACCTATCTCTGCACTCACGACCCTTTCCCCGCGGCAGGCAATGTCTGAAGAAACTTGTCATGTTCCCTTGAGTCTTTTCTTTTTCAGTGTAAACATTTTTATTTTTGTCAACATTTAACTTCAAAAACATGGCACTTGAACTTTCCCTCTCCTGATAAACATTCTCTGAGCATCTTCCTTTGCTCTTCTGAAACACAGGACACAAGGAACTGAGCTCCCAGTCCGACCCCTGCAGGACACTGTGGGTCCAGCGCGTGTGTTCCAGGCATCACACTTCTAGTCATGCGTCTCAAATAGCCCTGTTTTTGTTGTTGTTGTTGTCTTAAACTTTTAAGCAGTTAAAAAAAAACAAACCATAAAGGACAATCATCAAATCATTTGGCCAAATTTTTGAAAGAACACAGCAGGAAGCTATCAAACAAACACACGTAGGCGATAGGAAGTGGGTTAAGGACGTTAATTAGGAGACCAGAACGGGTAGCTAAGCCATATGGAACGCGGAGCAACGTGGAGAACACCTTTCATGGACGCCCGGGTTGCTGTTTTTATAAGAGAAGAATAAATTATACCAAGTGCTGAAATGACATTGAATTTATGCTTTTAGCTCCTTCACGATTCAGAGGGCTTTTCGGGACCTTGCACTCCTTCGGGCTCCTTGTCATGAATATGCATGAGTATGCATGGCGGTCGCGCAGTGCGCTGCCTGAACCAGCGGCTCAGAGTGAGCGGGGGTCGGTGCCGCTGGTGCGTGGGACCGCGTGCTAATGGGGATTGCTCATTAACAGAAGGCTCGGTAAGTGCGTGCCGCAGAGTTTTCTAGTTCTTTTTAATATGTGTATATAATTATTTTCCGAGTTAATATTTCTACAGAGGAGGACACGTTAAACTCTATCAAAAAAAAAAAAAAAAAAAAAAAAGGAAGGGAGGAAGGGAAGGAGAGGAAGACAGAAACCAAACCAGAAATGGATAAAACCTTCAGAAGCCAGTTACTGTGTATCTGCCGCCCCAGATAACGGAGACATTGAACTGAGAAAAATGCCACGCTAGCGAAATCCCGGGAGAGTTTTCTCCCTAGGTGCTAACTGCGCATGAACGACAGTGGCCTGCCTTCCTTGGCACTCTCAGACTTCAGTGTCCACCTGAATCACCTGGGACACTTGTTAAAATGCAGAGTCTCTATCAGCCTGTCTGGGTGGGGCTTGAGATAACAAACTCCCAAGTTACAATTTAGCCCTTGTCCCTGGGCCACGCATTTGAATGGCAAAGTGCTGGGACCTGCAGCTTTTAACATTTTAGCTTCCCATCCCTGGGGAACCTCCTACCCACTTAGGGACTGTTCATGGCTACAACCCACCAGTCACTGAGAGCTCAGAGGGAAAACCGTGCTCATTGTTAAGGGGGTAATTCTGGGCCTTGCACTTGGACAAGCATCTCACTGGGCTGTTACCAAACCAAGACCAGAAAACCAGAGATTGTGACTCAAGAGTCTCCTATGAGGTCTTTCTAAAGGGGGCCGGGAGTGGGAGCATCAGAATTCTAAGCCATGGATTTAAAAACAAAAACCTTTCCTATTGTGTAATGTAACCCTCGAACTTCAACATCTAAAACTATCTTCTCATATTTCTTTCATACATATTACGTATCAAATCCCATTCAGTAGAAATTTTATTTTGACATACAATTGCTGCAAAGTACAACTTTTTTGTTTCTAGATTATGATCAAAACTAACTTTTATCTCTGTCAGGGAAGATAGGGTAACTTTAAAAAGCCAAATAAAATTGAGTTCTTTCAAAAATCATTTATAGTTAGCAAATATCTGGGTGCTGACAGCTGTTGCAAAAGCTATTTTAAACAGTTCATTCCTCCAGGTAGTTTAGATATTCCACCTACAATTTTATTTACATTATTAATTTGCATGGATGATCTGTGTTGATTGGAAAGAGGTAAAATCCTAGGTGAATTGTAAATTAGTTGAATTTTAAATAAGAAGTTTCATAAAATATACATTAAATATTTAAATCAATGAAGAAACAAATTTTGTTTGGGTTTAGTTTGATGACTATTTTGATGTTTGGATTTGTGTTAATTCAATCATCTTAAAATATGGATTCCGTTTTACTTAAAATGTATTTCAATATGTGTTATGTGAAGAAGTTGTATACTAAGGTTATAATTTATTTGACTGAGTTCATTTCTGTGCTCAGCTGGGATGATTCATTTCAGCATTTTTGGTTTAGGTTTGGCTGCGCATTATACAGTTCACGCAATAATCATCTTGAGAAGGTGCACTTTGCATTTGAGAATATTTTTCAGTTCATAATAATGAAAAATTTAGAATTTATAACCTGATATCCCGGGTACACACACACCCATCTGTGTCCCTGAGGGTTTATCCTTGTTTTAACATGGTGAAAACTTTCCAGAATTATCCCAAGAAGATTCTAAATACAGCCATGAGGAAGAATAGATTTTGTCTTCCCTGCATTGGCTTCTATCTGGCTTCTCTCCACCGTGTGCCTATCTAAAACGTGCAGGAAAGTGAAGATTCGCTTCATTTGGTCCCATGCCTTCAGCCACTGCTGTTTCTGCCCTCCGCTGGCACCACAGGAAATCTCCATTTGCTAATTGCACACTTACCTCCAGTTAAATGTTTTTTCCTCTCACAGAACTGTAGCTCAAAATACTTTATGAAGCAACTGGACGAATCATTAAGTGTTGTCTTGGCATGTCCGAAGGCTTCTAAGATGCACATGACCTGTTGTAGAAGAGAATATTTTATTGAATTACTCATTTTTTAAAAAACAAAATTGAGGAGTAATAACAAAGATGTGGGGAATATTTCTTGACCTAAAAGGTTCTATCCCCTTCACATAATAGCATATTGAATATTTAAGTTTACTCTTTTCTCAAAGGCAAACTACTAGCATCCTACAGACCAAATGCTGGCCACCATTAATAAAATAATAACACACAGATGACTTTGCTATATACACTCTCACTGCAAGGGGAGGAAAGCCATTGTCTTCATACCCCACCCCTGCCCCTCAGGCTTAAAAAATGTTATTTGAGATTTCCAACTTGAATAGAACAGTCAAAAAGCTTTTGCTGCTTTGGATGGAAGGAATTAGAATTAACATAAGCAATAGTCAGGATTTCTTTAAAAATAACAAATTCGCTTAAACATTGGTATGTAACATTCTTTTGAATCCTTATTTGCTTTCCACATATGAGGGCTGTCCGGAAAGTATCCAGTCATTATTAATATATTTTTCATTTTACATGGCTGGATACTTTCTGGACAGCCCTCGTATATTCTTCAACCAGGAGCCCCGACTTAATCCTCCCTCTACTGTATTATTGTCCCATAAAAACCATTTTCTCTCAATAAACAGGAATAAAACTCTAGTTGAAGCTGCTGTGCCTGCTGGTTTTTGGTGCGTGGACTTTTTTGCAGACATGGCAAGTTTGTGGCTTTGAAATGCCAGAATAAAGCTCTTCAGATCGACCCTGGGATCTGAAGTTTTCCTTTACTTGTTTCCTTAAACACTGATGATAGAGTAAGAGCCATTTATGCCACATCAGTTGATTGTGCCTTGTGACAGTGATGGTGACCAAATAATTCTCCAAAAAGTATGAACATCTGTCTTCTTTTGACAAATATCTATTCAGATCCTTTGCCCATTTTTTGATCTGATTATTTCATTTTTTCCTATTGAGTTGTTGGAGCTCCTTATATATTCTAGTTATTAATCCCTTGCCAGATGGGTAGTTTGCAAATATTTTCTCACATTCTGTGGGTTTTCTCTTCCCTTTGTTGATTGTTTCCTTTGCTGTGCAGAAGCTTTTCAGCTTGATGTGATCCCATTTAATTTTGCTTTGGTCGCCTGTGCTTTGGGGATATTACTCAAAAAGTCCTTGCCCAGACCAATGTCCTGAAGCATTTTCCCAATGTTTTCTTGTAGGAGTTTCATAGTTTCAGGTCTTAGATTTAAGTCTTTAATCTACTTTGATTTGATTTTTGTACATGGTGAGAAATAAGGATCTAGTTTCATTCTTCTGCATATGGGTATCTAGTTTTCCCAGAACATATCATCCGTCATCAGATATATGCAAATCAAAACTATTATACAATGAGATATCATCTCACTCCAGTTAAAACGGCTTTTATCAAAAAGACTGGCAATAACAAATGGTAGTGAGGATGTGGATAAAGGGGAACCCTCATACATTGTTGGTGGGAATGTAAATTAGTGCAACCTCTATGGAAAACAGTATGGAGGTTCCTCAAAAAACTAAAACTAGAACTAACATCTGACCCAGCAATCCCATAGCAGGGTATATATCCAAAGGATGCGAATTCAGTATATCAAAAAGGTATCTACACTCCCATCTTGATTGCTGGCCACTCACAATAGCCAACATGTGGAATCAACCTAAGTGTCCATCAACAGAAGAACGGATAAAGAAATTGTGGTAAACACAGTGGATTATTACATAGCCACAAATAATGAAATCCTGTCATGTGGAACAACATGGATGGAACTGGAGAACATTATCATACGTGAAATAAGGAGCCAAGTACAGAAAGACAAATCGTGCATGTTCTCACTCATACATGGGAGCTAAATATTAAAAACAATTGATTTCATGGAGACAGAGAGTAGAATGTCGGTCATTACAGGATGGGAAATGTAGTGGGAAGGGGGGATAAAGTGGGGATGGTGAATGGGGGCAAAAATACAGTTAGATAGAGTGAATGATATTCGATAGCACAACAAAGTGACTATAGTCAAAAATAGGTTAGGGTGTACTTTAAAATAATTAAAAGACTAGAATTAGAATATTCCTAACACAAAGAACTGTTAAATGCTTGAGTTGATGGATACTCCAATTACCCTGATTTGATTAATTCACATTGTATGCCTGTTTCAAAACATCACATCCACTCCATAAAGATATACAACTATTATGTACCCATAATAACTTTTTTAAAAGAAGTGTGGAAATCTGGAAGGTTCAAAGGTGTCTCTGTCTTTGAAGATAGATATGTTGAATGCAGTTTCTGCAACTGCCACAAGAGGGAGCACAATAACACCGTATTGATGTGCTTGGATTCCTGTTCCCTATGATTTCTGGTGACAGTATTTTTTGAACTTTATTCTATTTTTTTTTTAATGCTTTGATCCTATTTTTTAATTTCCTGGCATCTGCTATCCTAAGACATTGAAGTCACCCAGAAGTATTTTATGTTGTAAAAGATTATAAAATACTTTAATGTTAATTACAAATCAAAAGTGCTAAAAGTTACAATAGTAGTGAAGTATGTTAAACCATCTGTTTTTGAAGTTTGAATTTTTGGAGATAAACATATATTAAATCTTTACAAAAACACTATGACGTAGGCCTGTGTATAATAACCTAATTTTAAAGATTATAAAAAGCAAATTGATAGCAGTGAAGATAGAAATGTTTTCTGAAAAAAAACAATTTGAAATAGTACTTCATAAACTCTTATTTGTTGCTTCTTTTCCAGTAATCTAATATGAAATATGTAATGAGATATATACACCATGAAATCAATAGTGTAACGATAGCACATTTTAAATATTAATAATATTACATTAAGAAATTATTTTAAAGTCATAAAATGGTTAGGATAAATTTTTAAAAACATCTTGCTTCCAGTTTTTTAGGTGTCATATCTAAGTAATGTATTTATTACTCTAGGAGGGGGGCATTCTAGGTAATTAACAACATGTGCCCCAAACAGGAAGTATAGGGAAATAGTTAAATGCATGTGCTTTGGCGTGAGAAGGAGCTACCTCCACATTCCTGCTCAGCAGATGACAAATTACATGACATTGACCATGTCCCTTAAATTCCTCAAGGCTCATCCTCCTTTATTCTAACACAGGAATTACTCCTATGGTGGTTGTCAATGTCCAGTGTATGAAGCACTCAGTTTAGTGTCTGGCACGTGGAAAATATTCCAGAAATAATGATGGTTAATTTTATTTTTGTTAATATGGTAGCCAACATTTCTATTGTGCTTACTATGTGCCAGGCAACATTCTAAAGTGAGATCGTGTGTATGTGTGTGCATGCACATGTGTGTTTTAATCCTCACAACTTGTGTCTCCATTTTACAAAAAAGGAAATAGAGAGATTAAGTAACTTTCCAAGGGCTCATAGCTTGTAAATAATGGAGGTCAGATTTGAGCCCAGGCAATCTTACTGCAGAATCACACACTTAATCATTGCATCATATAGCAATTACTGCTAAAAAAAAAACCCAAAACCAAAAACCCAATAAAGACATATATGGCATGAAACTAATATAAAGATAAAACTATTTAGCAAAATATAAATATTTACATAACATTCTTTCATTGTGCACTGTTGTTCCATAATTCAAGATTAAAATGTTAGTTAAGCCTAAATAACCAGGGCGGTTTTCATCTTTAATTAACCACTTGGCCAATAGGTGGCACTAAATATACTTATTAAAAGAAATACCGAGAAAACACAAAACTGGTATTATTCCAGTGCTCAACCAGACTTTGAAATAAAATAAGGAGAAAGCTGCACAGTAATAAAATTTTACATGAAAATGTAAGTGAAGAAAATTAAGTATATACATGCTCAATATTTACTGATTCAAATTTTGTTGGCTTGGTATTTTTTTCTGTCAATTTCATCAGTTGTATTGCTAAAAATTATACACTGTATGGCAGTAGTTAATCTATTGTATTGTCTAAAAGTAAAAACTTGTGGCCTCATCAGTAAAAATAATAATTTAACCAAATGGAGCCTATCACCCTGCTCTGTGAAAGCTATTGCTCAATAAATGCTTATTTAAGCAATTTGAATGGAATTGAATGTTTGTTTCCTAAAGTCAAAATTCATTTGGGCCAGAATTGGTGAGAAGTCCCAGGCAGTTTCATTCCAAAACTTGACTTTTCTGTTCCAACAAATCTCATGCCATGGAAAATCCCCTGCTTCCAACATTTGAAATCCAAATACAGGACTTTGAAACAAAACAGCCCTTCTTAACTGACCTTAGCTGTTCGGAAATTGCATAGCAGGGACAAAGCAATGTCCGTGACACAGGATTCCATCCGTTCACCAAGGGGACAAAACACACTTTGAAGCACATTGCGAGGGCAGAATGGAAACTGATATAGACTTTTAGGATGGGGCAATCGAAGTGTAAGATTAAAATTGAAAACTATTTTGGCTATGTGTCCCTTAAACATAAGTGTATTAGCTTCATATAATTACTGAAAACCATTTCAGGACCTCGATGCTGGACTTTCCCTCACCTTCCTGTTACCGACCAAATCTTTCTGCTCTCCCACAACCTCCACCACGTGGAGTACTACGCGCCCACAGAGGGTGAAATTGATTGAAGGCCATCTTCCTCCCAAATTCCTTCGAGTTGTCCTTTTGCTCCCCATACTCCACAGAGATGATAATCTGCAAATGAGGCAATGATACCCCTGGTGTCAACCACAGGAAGGGTTTCTTTTTCCTCAGCCTCTGCACCGTCCTGTACTGAAGACCACCCCAGTATGTCTTCATTTCTTTTTCTCTTCTTTTCTTTTACTGCACATTATTGGGAAACTGCTGATGGAAATAACCTCCAATGACTCTTTTCCCGTCAGACTATACTGGGTTTCGGGGCAGAAGTGCCAGCTTTAGACTCACCCAGACTTTCCCAGTGGAAGGTAGTGTGTGTATGTGTGTCGTGCACCTGTCTGTCTGCCTGTGTGCTATCTCAGACTGATGTCCCACAACCCAATATGGCTGAACTGTCACTCTAATGTAGCTCTCTCTTCTCTCCTTTTAGGGTCACCTAAAAAACGTTCCTTTCATACTATCTTGTTCTGAACTTCAAACCTTTTTCATAATAGCTCCCTATACCAAGGATGCTCATCTCTACTCATTTCCTTAATCAAATTTTTCTTTCACACAGGAAGTACTGTACATCCTCACTTAATGTTGTCAATAGTTTTTTAGAAACTTTGACTTTAAGTGAAATGATGTCCTGTATAACAAAACCAATTTTACCGTAGGCTAATTGATATAAGAGTTTAATTCCTACAGCATACAGTATTAATAAATTGTTTCATTTAAAGCCCTGGTTTCCAAGAAGCCATCAACAACATTAACTGAGGACTTGCCGTACTGACTTATCTCTTAAATGTACTTAATTTCACTAAATGCCTGTAATTTTATGAAGAATTACAATCAGTTGACAAATTCATCCAATGCTTGTATTTAATTCCTATACATGTACTTGGATGCTTTGCAAAAATGGTGCCTGAGTAATTTTCATGAACATCTTGAACACTGAATGATATACATGTGGAGGATAATTTAAAGGAAAACAAAGTCTAATTGACATGGAGTTTAAGCCATGCTCAAACCAGGGCAATATTTTTTCACGAGATTAGAAATCACTTATTTGTAACATCTTTTATTGTCATGAGGAATGAATAAAACAAGTGGATTAGAAATAGTTTTACTTGAAATTTTCCCTGATACTCTAGTTTGGACTCCCAGATGCTAATTGATTTGGTAGTTATATCTAACTTACCCAAAGGAATGCAACTTGGAATATATTCACTTAAGCTAAAATTCAAAGCCAATTTACATAAGGTAATCTAGAATACATTTTAGAAATTATACGGACTACTTTCTCCTAAATTATCATTTTAATAAATGATGGTTTTAGTCTATAATTTAGAAGAGAAATTATTGTTCCTTGTCATTACAATTAAGTCAGTAGATTCTGTTATTTCTATTAGTTAACCTAAGTCTATTTTATAACCATGTTGTGTTACACATACTCTAACCCTTAGGTATCAGTAGTCAGTATATTAACATATCTGAACAAAGAATATAAGGTTCTGCTATTCTTCCCAAGTCGACTTCAAATGTTAAATTATTTTTTTGAGCTTCACTGTAAAATTATGCAAGTGCTCAATGCAGTAATAAATGGTTAAGAATTAAAGTCATTAATGAATGCATATGATACCACGGATATGTTGCAGGATTGATTAATTATACATTCTTTATAGAGAAAAAAATCTGAAGAATCAGACGTAAGCTTAGAGATCCATTAAGGCAGATTTAATTTTTAAAGCACTTATAATTCAAGTAGAAAATATGAGGAAATAATACTAATCTATTGATTAAACTTAAGCTCTTCTCATTTCTAAATGAGGAATCAGATTCTATAAATCTCCAGAATATGACCAAGTAAGCCCCACATGGCAGAGATACCTCTGCCCAGTGGCAGCCAGATAAGAAGGGCGGGTGACACAGAAACAAGTACAAATAGCACAATATGCCTTGTGCAGTATACTTCTAGATTTTTAACTTTTGAACTTTTACGTAGCCTGTTATAGGGAATGATCTAAAGTAACAGCAGTTGTTTTATTCTGATGTGATCAGACACTTTTAAATATTAATATAAAATTGCTGAATGAAATGCAGGTTGTCTTTCTGTAAATGTATGTACAGCATGACAGGCATGCACGAGACACTGGAGGGACATCAGCAGGAATTTGAGACTGTGGCATTGTGTTTGCAATACCTCATCTTTATGATAAATAAGTGACAATAGAACGTCTTATACTGTGGCAACATGGCCTATCATGCATTATTTTTTCAAGGAAATGATAGCGCCCATATGTACATCATTTTCTTGCATGCTATACAGAGCCTGTTGGTCCATTTATAGCAAACCTTACATTCTTTTTGTGTGTATGAGGAATTGAACCTCCTTTTTAATATATACATTAAGTGGTCTCTTGATCTGGGAGATAATTAAAATTTTGAACAAATGTGTCTTCCCTACACTTGAACTAGAAAGAAAAAAAAAAGAAGAGATGGAGAAAATTCCCACTATCTTATAAAGGCGGGCAGGTAAGATACAAGAAAATGCCAGTGTTGGTTCTATAAATCACACATACACATGCACATGACACACACCCCCTATTTACAGGGTCCTGACTACATACAAATGGTTTATCTACATTAAATTTATTTGATAATACTAAAGTAATTTAATTTAGGAAATTTTGGGTAATTAAATGTTTCTTAGGTGTGTCAAAATACTTTAAGATGTATTCTTATGCATTCATTTATTTACTGCATAGGAGCTGAGCTCCTACTGTGTTGTTAAGACAGCATTTCTGGATTCAAGGGACCTGCGCTTGGTGGCCATTTCATAGATACTTGTTGATTGAGTGACCAAATGCATGAGACAGCGTGGGCCAGTTTGGGAGGGATGCGTGTTCCAGGGTGGCTTCGGTCCAGAGTAAGGGGACAGGAAAATAATGATAGGCTCAAGAATAAAATAACATTGTCAGGAAGAACGTCGGGCCATGCTGATTTATTGGACTTGATGTAAAAAGAACAGAGAATCCTTCAAAGGTTTTGAGAAAAGGAGTTTGGGTGATACAAACTGTTAGTAGTTCACCAAAATCAACTCTCTTTTTCTTCCATTTAATAGTTTAGGTTGAGCGCAAAGCTGCCTGGTTAGCGATGCTCTAACTAAACGGCGATGTGACTAAGTTAAGCCGACACCATGAACACAAGTGAGGCACCCCTCCGTACACCTGGCCCTCATCCTGCGCCAGCAGTTTCTTCCCCCTTCCTCTGAGCAGTGAGCAGGGGCACATCCCCGCGCCCTGCGGTGGTGGGGAGCAGAACTGCCCTGCCGGCCAGGACCGGCTGCGGGGGCACGCGCCGGGAGATGGGCGAGGAAGGGAGACGAAAGGGGGATATGGGCAACTTAGAACATTGTTGAAGGTGGTCTGATGACAGAGGTGCCTCAGCACCCGTGACAACCGTGCCTGAGAGAGCTGGACGGGCCGGAGAACACCTGGAGACTGTGCTGGAGAGAGGGAGAGAGGTGGGGTCAACGTGAGTTCCAGGTTTCCCAAAGTGGAACTGAGAAAATATCCTACCGCCTACTGCGATGAATAACATGGGAGGATGCTGAATAAAACTCCGGACGTGTCTCCGAGGGGCACAGCAGTGTGTCCACGACGTCTGCTGCACAGGTGGGGCTGCACCTTAAGAAAGACGCGGGGACAGAGATTCAGGTGTGGAGCTGCTGGTGCAGCCACGGGACCGAATCGTGGGGCCACGAGCGTAAGCAAGGCAGAGCGCCCCCTAGACAGCGCTTTGTTTCAAACCGAGACAATCACCATGAACTTCCATTCCTCTTAGGTAACTTCCAAGAGAAGCGCTGAAGTGGGGAGGGTTCCATCTGCGGGTACAGTCCCCTAGCAAGCAGACTGTGGAGTTCTGGCCGTTTTTTCTTGGACATTGGTTTTCAGTCTGTTCCCTACTGCTAGGTGTCCTTGCGTGTGTCAGAGCACGTGATGGCAGGAACCTTCCAGCTTCCCTTGAGTTTCTTCTTCCAGTCTGCTGTGCTCTGAAAAAAACCTGTTAACAAAACTTGCTAGAGCTGTGGAAAAACAAGAGACTCAGTCCATGGACAAGCACCTCTGTGGGCCTCCTTGAGTAAAAGTTCTGACTTTATTGCGTGGAGTTGTTTTTAGTTTTATCTTCGCTATGAGCGGGCCTTTTCACTTCCTCTTTGAATCTTGGTAGCATTTTAGTTACATGAAGTAGCAGAATAAGGTGTCGTCAAATGTTACCGAATATAACACTGCAAGTGTTTCTGAATATAATTGAAAATCTGTTTGGGGGACCAAAGTTTATTACTTGCCCATCAACGTCTTTAAGGTTTACTGTGGGCAATTCTTTTAGATACACTGAAACTCTATCATCAGCCCTCAGTAATCCCACAGTAACTGCCTTTCAGGCCAGCACCCTAAACGTACCAACGTACCAAAGCGGAACTTTCTATGTGAACAGCCATCTCTAAGTATATTATGTTTAGATCCAACTATTCAGAGTAAATATAAAAGAATATGTACAAACAACTTTTAAATATATAAAACAAAATAAACATTTAATTGAACAATAACAATTTGCACCAGGGCTCAATCTTTTATATTCTCTATTTCTATAAACAGCAACCACCTTGTGTCTATTATGACATCCCATCCCCTCTATTCGTTAATGACATTTGGCTCAACATTCATTCAAATATTTGCCAACTCAAACAAGAAACTTACATGTTTAAATCTGGATTCAAATATAGCCCTGCTGGAGCCAGACCTACAGGTTAGGTGCCTCATTATTTGTTTGCTGGCTTCGGACTTTCCTGATCCTCTTTCTCCACTAAGAGAAAATAGGGAGGGAGAATATAAGGTTGCAGGTTTGGAGGTGGTAGTTAAAAGCATTGCATAACTAGAGAGAATTCTCAGGCCCAAAGATGATGAAGGAATGACATACCAACTTTCAATTAGTTTATGGTACAACTGAACTTCTTTACTTTGATGCATACATCCAAAATATTTAGTAAATATGTACTACGTCATGTGCTCATGGCATTTCAGATGTTGGGACTGCAAATGAATGTGACACAACTTCTGTCATCCAACAACTTACCATGGAGAACCACGGGACAGAGGTGAATTACAGTAGAAAGGCTTCGGGTTGAAACGGCTTCACAAATAAAAGTGACAGGACCCCAAGTGACTGTGTTTTACAATGGGAAGGTCACGTACCACAGACCACATGGACCTGGCCCTGGGAAAGCTGCTGCATCTTTGTGAGCCCTCCAGGAAAGACATTACATCTTCCTTGGGAAAGCCATTAAATCTTTCTGGGCATTCCTTTTCTTTTCTTTAAAAAGACTGTAAAGTGCATAGGTACTAAAACTAAGGTGGTAAAGTCTTCAGATGTGACGAGGTGAATAACTTGTCTGGCAT
>RJWJ010031904.1:0-18776 GCA_004363605.1 Indri indri
AAAGTATCTCTTTTATAGTTCCCATTAAAATTGGTTAGACAAACTACATTATTAAAATTAATTTGACCTATTTTTAAAATTAATTCATTGTGTCCACTAGAAAACAAAATTAAATATATGGCTCACTTTAGATTTCGAATTTCTATTGGACAGCACTGCTGATCTAGATCTTTTAGGCATTTTTACTGAGAGGAGGAATGGGCCCTACCAGTCCCCTGGCCACATGAGGCCCCAACCAAGCCTATAAATGGCATGTAGGGAGATGGGAGCAGATAGGGTAGACTTGTGTCTCTCGTGATTTGTGAATGAGCATGCAATTTGTAGGAGACTGACAATCAAATAGCGGAGCTTTAATATCATTAGGATCCGTCATGGTATGGGTGACACAATCACAAAGAACTTAAAATTTCAACTTTTGATTTTTTTCCAAGTGAGGCTATATAAAGCAACACATATATTGTTAAGACAGAAACAGAAGATGCTCATTATGCTTTAATATTTATCTCATTGTCAGATTTTTATTGACTATATTTAAAAATCTTGTGAATGCAAAAATTATATTGTGTTATGTCTCTATGTGTGTTAGTGTTAATTTGCTTAATGTATGTAATTTAATTTTCTCAAGATATGTATTTAGAAGAAAAGATACGTACATATATACTTTTCTGAAGTCCTACTTATACCTGTCAGAATTTCATGTGAAAAAAATTAGTACTATGAAAGCTCAATATTTCATATTAAAATCAGATGGATTCAAGTCTATTTGGGTATCTATCTTTGCTGTTTCTCCTTTAATATTTATTAGTATTCCAAGTAATTCTTTAATTGTTTCTTGAATGCATAATAGCACCTGATAATAATGACATGAATATAAATATTTTCTTTTAAATATTTTATGAATTTTTTGAGTCACTAACAAAAGTATATATCTTAGTTTTATCTCCCATCTGTCTGCTGGGTGCATAAAATATTTGCAGTTAACATGCACTGAATTGGAATACCCCTAAAAAAGAAAAAGTACAAACCACTAGTAAAAAAAGAAAGAAAGAAAAAAAAAGAAAGTCTAAGAATTTTATTCCAAACCACTTTTAGCAATGAAAGCTAATTCCATGTTTAGGATTTGGAAGTAGAAGAAAGAGCTCTATTTTGTTGTAACAAACAAGCTTTAAATTTAGATTACATCATTAAGGTGAAATGATTGTGTGAGATTTGTATGAATGCTAATATGTCACTCTTTAATAAAATGTTGCTGTTTATTCTCAAATACACTGAAATCTCTTTATAAAGCTTATTTTTGGAAATAGGATTAACACATACTTCAGGTTAGATAGAAGATGACAAACGATGTCTATATGTGCCTTTATTTTGAAATATACAGACTATTCTGAAATTAGTTTGTAGTTTGAATAGTTATATGCTAATTTCTATTAACTCTTATTAAGCCATTAAGGTGTTTTTTGTTTAAATTAAACATAATATGATTACTCTTTGCATTTTTCCTGATTTTCTTTTTTACTTGTAGTTTATTTTGGCATTATAGTTGTACAGTTATGTGCTTTCAGTTTACAAATAAAATAATTCCATAGCACAATTCTTTCAAAATTGTAACTTTTTTTTTTAGATTTAGAGATGGGGTCTTCCTTTGTCACCGAGGCTGCAGTGTAGTGGCACGATCATAGCCCACTGCAGCCTTGAATTCTTGGACTCCAGGGATCCTCTTTCCTGCTCAGCCTTTTGAATAGTTGAGACTATAGTCATGCATCATCATGCCAGGCTAATATTTAAAAATTTTTTTAGAGATGGGGTCTTGCTATGTTGCTCAGGCTTATCTCCAAACTCTTGCCATCGAGCGATCCTCCCACCTCAGCCTCCTGAGGAGCTGGGATTACAGGCATAAACTACTGTACCTGAGCATTGAAAAATTTGTGGGGAAAACAGTGAGTGTATCTTTGATATTATTAAATATATACGATGGGTCTGTCTGGAGAATCTCCAGCCATTGTTAACATAAAGAGAATGATTTGCACATCAGTGTAACCTGGCAGCCAAGGCGAGTGGACCGTAATGCGCATGTGTGAACAATGACAGCCTCACTGTACTAGTCAGTGTGGTACTAGATGTCATCGAGTGAGCATGCGCACTGTGTGGCCATCACATTCAAAATGACTGAGGGAGTAAAGTAATGAATCTGCATCAAATTTTGCATTAAGCTTGAACATTCCTCCACAGAAATATTTGGATGATTCAGAGGCTTTCAGGGATGATGCAATGAGTGCAGCACAAATAAAAATGTGGCACAAATGCTTCAAGGATGGTTGAGAATCTGTTGAAAGTGATCCATGTTCTGGAAGGCCTGCAACAAACAGAACACCTGAGAGTGTTGAAAGTATACGGGCTGCAATCAGCAATGATCAGTGACTGACAGCGGGAAAACAAGAAGCTGATCTGGGGATTCCACGAACTACTGCGTCTGAGATTTTGACGCAGGATCTGGGCATGAAAGGTGTCGTGGAAAAATGCATTACATGGCTTCTGCTACCAGAGCAGAAGGAATATCGTCCTGCATTTGTTAATGATTTGCTTCAAACTGCTACCGATGAACCCGATTTCCTCAAAAAGGTTATAATGGGAGATGAATGGTGGGTCTGTGGCTATGATCCTGAAACAAAGGCCCAGTCGTCCCAATGGAGGTCACCTGGTTCTCCACTCCCAAAGAAGGAGCGGTAAAGTTGCAAAGCAAGATCAAGACCATGTTAACTGTGTTTTTGATTGGGAAGATGTTGTCCATCATGAGTATACTCCTCCAGGCCAGATAATGAATAAGGAGTACTACCACAATGCTCTTCGTTGATTGAGAGATCTAATGCCACGAAAATGGCCGCAGCTATGGGCAACTGGTGATTGGCAGCTTCATCACAACAACATGCCCGCCCATGCATCGCCTCTCGTGCAGAGTTTTTTGGCAAAACATCAAATCACCCAGGTGACTCAGCCCCGCTACAGCCCAGATTTGATGCCCTGCCATTTCTAGCTTTTCCCAAAACTAAAATCACCTTTGAAAGGGAAGAGATTTCAGACCATCGATAAGATTCAGGAAAATACACCGAGGTAGCTGGTGGCAATTTCAACGAAGGATTTTGCAGAGTGTTTTAAACAGTGGAAGAGATGCTGTGAGAACCGTGTGAAGTCCCAAGGTGCCTACTTTGAAGCGGACTGAGACGTTATTGTCCTATGTACAATGAATGTTTCTTGTATCTTGTGTCTTCCTCAATGAATGTCTCCGTTTTTCATATTAGTATTACAGGGCTGGATACTTTTTGGACACACCTCATATAAAGACCATCGAAGGAAGTGGAGCTATTTATTCCAGATTCCCTTCTAAGATAAAAAACCTAGTTAAAAGGAGATAACTGGAAATAGAAGACCTTGAAATTTGTGAAATTTATCATATTGAGGAAAGAAGTAGACATCCCAATAAACTATAGTATTTCACTGAAAGGCTAAATTTACAGTTCATTTTTCTGTCATTGCAATCTAGGAAATATAAGAAAATTACAAATTTAATCAAATGATAGAATAGCAGTATAGAAGCACTTCTGATTTAAAATTCTATTTTTGTATCTTTAATAAATTAAAAAACAGCTGTATTTTTATTAGAAAGAGAAAAAATTTTTATTTTAAAAATCTGAAAGATAGATAAACTTTTAAAAAATAGAACGAAATTCTATTACAAAGACTTAATGGCCAATATTACTTTTGTTTCTATATTTCTAACTTTATGCATATTTATGCATGTATACCATATTTATATAAAAAGATATACTAAGCATGCTATTTCTGCCTATTCTTATTATATGCACATTACTATCATGCTATATATTACAAAGTATGTTATATAAAATTATATATAAATATAATATATAAATACCTATATTTCAAAACATATTTCATATAATATTAAACATACTTATATTTATAAATATTAGCATTATTCATATGTAATGAGCATATTAGTATTAATATTCATAAATTATATTATAAAATATATGTAATTCCATATAATCTTTCTCTCATCGTCAATTTTATATCCATATATCTGATATATCCTTTCACAATTTTCTCTGTATGAAATAAACACTTTGTACATACTTTTGTTTATAAAATAATTTTATCAATATAGTTTATACACTCAGATTTATTCTTTGATTAGCATCCTACTAGACCTTTGAGAACAGATGTAAGAGGTCTTTTCTAATGACTAAAAATATTACATGAACTTAACATTTTATTCAATTATTTATTTACCTTCAGGAGTTTTCATTTGTTTTTGTACCCACAACTCTTCTCCATTAGCATTTTTATTATTGTGGGCCAGGCTCTCCAAAGTTGAATTTGTTAGTCAAAAATGTAGGACTATTGTTAATTTGAATATGTGTAAGAAGTCAGAATTTTTCTCAGGTTTTACAAATTCAAACTTCCATGTCAATAAAAGAATCTCTTTCTTTTAATTCTTATAACCTAGATATTATGGTTTATTTCTGTAATTTTTAAGAATCTAATGAGTCAAAAATGTATCTCTTTATTTTTCAATTATAGTGCCCTAACTTGTAGAGAAATTGAGCATTTAAAATATTTGAAATAAACATCCCTTTATTTAGGTGACATTGTTAAAAACTGATTATATTAGGAACTCCAAGGGAGTGTTTGCATGAGGCTAAAGTCATACACAGCTACTCCTCCAGCTAATAAAACAGTGAAAACAACAATATTAAAAAAATGTTAAATTTATATTGTTGTTATCATATAAATTTGGTATTTTTTGTTGTCATTTTTTCTTATTTTTTTATTGTATTACATTGTCATTGCCATAAGATTTGTTTCTGAAAAGATCTTATTTCAAAAATATGATAAAAATTGTATATTTATTCTATCTTCAACATGTAAAAATTTAATTATTTCAGATTATAATAACTAAACTTTCATCCTATCCCTACAAGTAAGGACTTTCTTTTTTTTCTTTTTTTTTTTTATATCAGAACTAGAAAATTGAAGTTCTGTTTAATATTAAGTTTATGTGCTTTGGCTATATGGATTTTCTTTCCTGAGTATTGCCTTTCCACATTCTTTTCCCATTTTCTTTTCATTTTTCACTCTTTTGGATTTTGAAACACAATGCATAATCAGAGTATTAATACTATCTTAAATTTATAAACTGTAGCACAATTTATTTACAACTGACAACCTCTTTCTTCTCAGATGTAACACTTAGTAAAAGGTCAAATTTTTAAGAAAGCAATTTCAGATTTTAATGACTAGTGCATTTTGGTAATGAATAGAGATTTTGTCAAAAGTTTGTCACTTTATCAGGGTCAAAAGTATAAGCAAATCTTAAAAATGCTTATGAATTTTATTAAATGGAAGAGAGGTGGCAGATTTTTGAGGTTATACTTTATGAAAATTCTTATATTGTTTTCAAAAAGGCTTAATAAGTAAATTGTCAGAAACGTATTTCTCATACAGTTATCAACTTCCTATAATCTACAATTATCAGTATCAAATAATTTTCATATTTTCAACTGACCTTTGCTGTCTGGCTATAGCGGTCAAATGAAAACTTGTCTAACTGAAATGTGAAGGAATGTATTTCTAGGTGATATATATGTTAAAAGGAGATGGTGTCTTCTAATTTTTGGTCTGGTCTCATCCCTCCTTTGGCTTGCACTGTGGGTTACTAGAGTTCACAATATAAAGGGTTTATGGTGCTTGAAGTGATGATGTGATTACAGTGGTTGGTTGGTGGATACTAAACAGTTGGTATGGGATTCTCAGTACATGTAGAAGGTATAGTGAGATTACTTGAGACTGTATGTCGAAAGAAATTGGTGCATCTGACCTTGCCCATCAAATAGCGATTCTAATTATCCAGTGGGGGCAATGCATCCTATGTGGTCAGACTTTGGGTGACATCACTATGTCCGGAAAGGTTAATGGTTCTAGTCTAGTCAGTGTATCTGGGCTGTCAAATGACACTAGGTGTATCTCTCTCTTCTAACTGATCAGCATCTCCAAGCCACTCCAGTACTGGAGTGGTCGGCCCATCTGGTCACTCAAGAGCCGATCAGATTATGACTTAGATGAAATGGGGAGAGGGTGAAAGAAAGTGAATGAACATAGAGAACAACACTAATTCAGTAGAGGACATTGAATTTTTGCTCTACTCAAGGAAAAACCATAACTCACAAGAAATTATCCTCTAGCTTTATGAATACATGGCTACAACTAAGCATATATAGTAGAGCAGAGAGTATTGAGGAAATATGCCATTGTATTCATGTATTTTAACATGTTGCTACATTATCTATGTTAGAAACACACTTGTGTATCATATTCTTTGCCACGTTTATTTCAATCAAACCTTGAAAGAAAGAAATGAAGGAACAGATGGCTTTCTAAACACAGCAGCATTGTGATAGTTCTCCCTTGTTTCTTTGGCTTCTGTATAATCATTCATCCTATGATTCGGCACATGAATATGTGTCTTTCACTACTTAATTAAAATTACTGGATTTGTGTCTCCGGTATTGAATTTCTTTAAAAAAACAAAATTATAGTTTGTGGTCATGGATTGCACCATTTCACTTTCTTGATCATTATCCCTACATCATGCTTACATTTTGCCAAATACTTGAACTGTAGTTCAAATCAAACAGATATTAAATAAGGTTTATTTATCTTAATTTTTTTTGTTTTTGCTTTGAGAGTGTTTGAGATAAAATTATTAAACACAAAAACACACACATGTGCAAGAGGAGTTATTTATATAAGCTGTGTGAGGTCTAGAGGTTTTAGAGAAGGACAGGATTTTGTAGGTCACCTAGAATTGTTTCTTCTCCTGTCTTACTCCAAACAATTATTTTCTTTTGTGGATTAGCAAAGCTGGAAAACATAATGAGTGTCCTAAATTCTACTCTCAGCTTCCTAACCATTTTGTAGTACAACACTGAGCTAGGTCTTTGTATGTATAGTGCTTCTATGCCTTGCCAGTTAAGCTTACCAGACACTGCTTTTGAGGAATATATCAGTATGAAATATAATATTTGTATTCAAAACTGCAAGATTTCTGCTTGGAAATCAGAAAAGGCTAGAAGATCTGTTTGAAAATCCACAGGGATGATAATCAAGACTTGAAGTAAATTTGGAACAAACACGTAGAAAGAAACATCATTGTAAGGTTAAACTAAACCAATCAGAAGACGCTTAAGGAAGATTTTGGTCCTGATGATGTTTCAACAAAAGAAATCTGATGCTGTTTGCAATAAACAAAAATGCATTCAGTAACTGGAGACAAAATGAAGTCCATTAGGGAAATAAGCATGCATTATTTTGGTACAACTGAATAGGAAAAAATTTGTAACAGTAAGTTGCAGTTCATAAAAACAAAACAACTCAATTTACCCACTTGCTGAGGAAAATGTTATCTATCCAGAAGTGGCAATAGGTTTTGCTGAGCCATCTACATATTCTTGCCTGACTGTGAAGCTGTTGGCTTTAGCCTGTATGTGTGCTTCTATATTTATAGGTATCTGTAGACAAAACAGAGAACAAAGGTCTAGCTATCGCTGAGGGTTCTGCAGTGCAGAAATAAATTACCTTTCTCTATATGTGTATTTATATAACTATAATTAATTAAACAAAGAATTTGAAGCTTGAAAAAAATATAAACTCCAATAACAGAGTTATAAAGCTTGAATAAAAATAAAATATTATAACAGAAGCAGGGATAATGCAAAAGTAGGTCAAACTTGTAAATTTGACATATCAAAACACAGGGACATAAATGGTAAATACTTTAGAATTACTGTTCATAAACTCAAAATGTGGCTCTGAGTTTTTTAAAAGCCAGAAGAAAACAGATCTTACTGTCCCAGTAAACAAAGGCATTGAATGTACCAATCATGCTCAAGTCAGACAAAGAGAGCAAACCTTGTGGCCCTATCCAGAAAAGAATATGATTTATTTAAGGAGTCTTCAAGTCTGAAATAGATGATGTCATCCATGAGGATCTCACCATGCAATACAGCATTGGGAGAGCTGAAAACATCAGAAATTTATTTGAGCACCTAGCCATGCTGTCTGAAGTCAAAAGTAAACACAAAGCCATGCTTGTTAGTAATGAGGTACTTTCTCCTTTTATGACCCTTGATCTCTTCTTCCAGTCTACCCTGGCCTCTGCTGTTTTAAAAAGAATCAAGATTACAGGTGCAGCTGAGATCTCCTTGTCTCCAAAGGAAACCCAAAAGCCATACATACTCATATGTGTACACTGAAGAAATTTGGGGACGGGAGGGAATCTGGCTGTTAATGGTTCTGTTGAACACAAGTCACCACTGTACTTCCTCTTGTTGGGCAGGGAGAACTCAAATTTAACTGATGGATTTGGAGTGAGTTTTAAAGCAGGGAAGGGCAATAAAAGTTACTGTATAGGTGGGGCCCTTTGGGACGATTCAATGTATTGTTGTGACTTCTACTGCTGTATGCTTAATTGTGATTGATGTTTTACATGCTTGTAATATGAGGGCTCTTGAGTTCTGAGGGGACCCACCTGATTGGGAAAAGATGCTCGTAGAGAGGAACTAGTAGGACACCTGAATAATTGCTGAAACATATCTCTATCTCCCCTCTGATGGTCCAACAGAAGCAATATAAAATTCTAGTGGGAGAAATGGAAAACACAGCCTTGATTAAAGATTTAAAGATGGCAGGAGTAGTAAGAGATGAAATATTTCAACATAACAGTCATGTATGCTGATAAAAAAAGACTCACATAATCTGGAGAATTATAGTAGATTGTTGCTAACTGAATATGGTTGTTGCTCCCAAGGCCCTGACTGTTCCAGACACTGTAACTAAAACTGAATCAATTGCTCAGACTGATGCCACTAAGTATACTGTCTTAGACATTGATAACAACCTTTTTACATCCCACTGGCATCTGATGACCAAGCCTAATTAGTATTCATGTAGCAAGTCCTCCAATATGTTTACAGTAGTTTCTGAGGAATAAACTACCCGGTGTTTGCCATCAATAGTCACTTCAGAATTTAAGGTGTCTTTGTTCTGTGAGGTCCAGAGCTTTTGCCATATAGATGACGTCCTGCTCCCTGGCAGGTCAGAAGTCTTAGACTCAATAGACTTGAGTGCAGTGTTATCATAACTACGCAAAATTTATTTAGGGACCCGATTAGGAAGAAAAGTTTTTGGACTGCGTAAGAGGATTCAAAAGGCTCAACCCTTCAATAGTTTAAAAAAGTCTTTACTTTTATTTCTTTGAACCTTGACTCTTATCTCTTTGAACCTTTGAATCTTGGTTCTTATCTCTTATCTCTTTGGGTTTTAGAGATGTGCCTCACTGTGTCATTACAGTTGATCCCACATATCAGCTAGACCACAAATGAGCATACTTACAGTGGGGCCCAAATCAACAGTCTGTGCTGGAAGATATTTAACAAACTGTGGCACATGCTTTACTTTCAAGACAAATATCCTAATGGCCTTTTGAACTACAAGTCTCTATGACTAATGGTTTTGTTTATTGGAGTCTCTGACTAAGGGAGGCATTTCTTGATGTTTTGAATTCATTATCTCCCTGGCATGGAAATATGTCCATTCTGAAAAACAGTTAGTAGTAGTCTATTGGGCTTTTGTCAAAACTGAATGCCTATGCCATGGAAGCCTGTGACTCTTTGATCAGATTTTTACCATTTTGAGGTGAATCAACTTGGATATAGTGACTTATAAGGTGGGAAAGACTGAATAAACATTAGGTCAAATGGATACAGTACATTCAAATAACATGGCCCCAGCAGCATCTCAACTTTGCCTGAAAGAGGCTCAGGCATCCTTTTTGGACAAATATTATCACCCCCTTTTAACACCCAAATCAAAGCTCCTGGCTCAAAGGGACTTTGATTTATGAGTTTATGGAAACTCCATCATGTATCCCTCAGATAACTTGGAGATCCCTCCAAAATGAAGCTACTCTTGCTTCCTTGGGAATCTTCCTGTAGGGATAATTGATTTATTATTTATGTGTTACCAGTAAGCAGTTATTCCTATAATTGGAGTCATCCAATTGGAAAAGTTGGTACAAAATGTGTTGCAGAATTTAGATGAAGTGATTACTAACACTACCTTATTTCTGGAAAGCATGCAGATGGGTTGCAAATCACTGGCCAGAATGGTCATGAATGATAGAACTGACCCAGATTTTTTCTTTGCAAATCAAGATATAGTCTATAAAATCACTGATATGTCCTTCTCTGCCTTGATTAAAGCATTAGACCAACTAGAAAAATCTTTACAGAAGCTTAAGGAAAAGCGTATTTTTTTTTTAAATACACCCTTAAATTTTATGAAATTGTTCACCTGGCAATGTCCAGGTCCCTGGTGGACATGATTGAGTCCAATATTGATGGTTGGTTTAAAATACTGTTTGGAGTCTTGTTTGTAGTAGCTTTAATTAAGTGTTGAGTGAGCCAAATTGAAAGGATTTGGCTCTAACCTTTGTCAGTCAGATTAATTAGAGTAACCTATCAAATAATATACTCTCAGAAAAATTTGCCAGAAACCAAGACAATGTAGAAATGAGGTGTGGACATTATTGAGAGATAATTCTCCATGATACTACTGTCATTACAGCTATTGCTATGCACATTAAAGTCTTTTATCTTTGATCCAAGAGTTTCGTGTCTTCTGCTAGCATCTGTGAAACTGACTAACTTGTTGGCTTGCAAATATGATAAAATCTTAGACTTTTCCCAGAACTTCATGTATGTGTGTACATGTGTGTGAAAATATTATATATTTATACATAATATGTTTATAAATATTATATATAAATATATATCTAATATCTAATAAAATAAAATATCTATAAATATCTAATATCTAATAAAATTTCATATCTAATTTTAACCATGTCCAAATCTAGTTTTTCAAAAGTGTATAAGGTGGAATAAACTTATAAATTCGGTCAATATATTCCATATATTAATAAAGAAAAACAGCCAATGATCACACCAATAACCATGTGTCCATGTGATAACATTCAACATTCTTCATGATAAAATAAATTTTTCAAGGTAAGACTGAAAGAGAGTTTACTTTATCTGATAAAAGTAACTTACCTCAACTGAGGGAAAATTATAATTTATTGATAGCAAGCTTTAATGCCAGAGGTAAAAAATTAAGCAAAGAATAAATAAATGATTTAATGGATGAAAATACATAGATAAATAATTTCTGAACAAAATTAAAATTATCATTATTTGCATATGTGATTGTCTATATAATAACTCTGTATGTTTAATAGGAGATCATGTTTGTTTTAGAGCAAAACGTAGCAGAATATATTTTAAACCTTCCAAGGGGAAGAATTTCTTCACTAAGATGTAAAACCTTTAAACCTTTTAAAAAATGTATTAACTAACGGGGCTACACTAAGATGAATAACTTTATTTTATCTAAAATAACATAAATAAAGTTAAGAAAACAAGCCTGGGAGAATATAGAAGAAACATAAAACCAATAAGGACTTAGTTTCTAGAATACAAAAAGAGCATCTAGAAGTCACAAATCCATAAATATTTAAAGTAAATAAATGAGATGCAAGTAAACATATGAAAATGCAATTAACACAAGAGTAAATGCACACAGACAATACACATATTAAAGATGCCTAAATTCACTAATATTTAAGGAAATGCAAACTAAACATGTAATTACTTATTATTAATACTTAAGACTTGCAAGAATTTAAAAAGTATGGCCATGAAAAAGATTAGCAATGCTCATTTACTTCTGTTGGAATATAAAACTGGGACCACCAATTTGGAGAAAAAATATTAGCACAATTTATTAAGTACACAGACTCGTTACTGTCCTATTTTCACAACCTTATGGAAACTTGTGTACCTGTAAATAGTCCAACATGAATATGAATACTGTAAGTAGCTTTACTTATGTGGTAGGGGAAAGGAAACAATGAAATGAATAGTAACAGCAGAAGATACAAATGGAATAATACACAGTAACACAAATAAATGAAAGAATGAAGGAAAGCCATCCTCAACATGGATAAATCTTAGGAAGATAATAATTGGGCTAAAAATGAAGTTTCAGAAGAATACACAGAATTTGGTATTATTTGAATATATTTTTAAATGCAAAAGAATATCTTATTATTTAAGGATAGGTTGATACATGATAAAACTAAGTATAGGTCTACCCTTGAAACTTAGATGAAACACATTTGAATAGAAGTCTCTGGCAATTCATAAATACAGTGGAAAACGAGCAGGATATAGTCAGAGAAGGGCTCCCACATTCCTCAACATTTGTAATATTTTGTTTTGCAAAGACAGTGGAAAGACACAGGTGTTTGTTGTGTCATTCGTTATATGCTTTTAATATAAAATAGCAAAAATGGAGGAATACTAACAAAGTGAGAGTTTCTTACAGAAAGAATGTAAGGAATTAAGATGGGAATAATTTTCTCAGTATGAATCTACTGCTTTCTAATGCTGTTTCCATGTAACAGCTAAAATCACCTAGAGGATTGTAACTCACCCAACACCCCATATCTTGGGAAACAGGAGAGTGGATACAAGACTCATAACTGGGTCCTCTGCCAAATTCTGCCATTTACTAGATGTGTGATTTTGTGGCAAATCCCTCTTCTGCTCTGTCTCATTTTTTTTTCCCACCTATAAAGCGAATTCTTAAGGGCGCTCAATACTCTATAGCAATAAAACTTTCTGATATTAAATTTAAATCATTGTTATCATTTAGAAGTTACCATTTCAGAGAGGTCCTTATAATGGGAAGAAATATACAGATATTTGAGAGAGGGGGAAGACATGGGGTGTGTGTTCTCAACTCTTTGTCACCTCTGGTAGGTCTCACTCTGTTCTTCTTGTGTAGAACATGAGAGAGAAAGAGGAGATAAACAAAGTGAGATCTGAAGGAAGAAAGCAGAGAGAAGTGAAAGGGAATCCAGCAAGGCAGAAATGGGCAACATGGGGATATTTGTGAGTACAGGTTCTGAAATCAGCAAAGCTGGGTCTCAATCCTGGATCTAGGCACATCCTCGTGTGGCCTTATGCAAGCTACTTAATCCTCACAGCATCAGATTTCTCATTCAGTTACTTGAGATTCTAATAGTTAGTATACAAGATTGTTGTGATGATTAAGTGAGATATCTTAAAGTAAGCTTAGTTGAAGAAGACATATTTGGTCTCTGTAGGGAGAATATATATTTACAAATGCAAAATGATGGATTTTGACCTCCTTTGTACTGTCAGGTCCTATAATTTGACTCTTTCACTTCATTTCTTGTCAGCACCAGGCTTAGAGTTATTTTTATTAAGAGAGAAATATAAAAATAATACCAATTAATAAAGTTGAGCAGAAAAATAAAGCCTAGAGTATGGTTAGTTCTGAGGAAAAAAATAGATGTTAAAGAAAACTACAAAAAATTAGACTATGTTTTTTAGGCTTTTAAATGTATATTAAAAGTAAGATGTTGCAACTAAAAAAGGGGGGAGGTAGATTGGCCTGGTGCAGACAAAGGTTATAATATTATTAAGTAATATAACTGACAATGAGGCAATTCAACTCATGGTATGTGCTGGTTATTATTGAAAAAGATAGTAGTACACAGTAAATTGTGGAATTCATATTGGAAATGAAAGGTCGGTATTTAAATAGTTGAGCTTTTAAGAGAGGATATTACATTTCACCACGTGACTTTATTTTATATATGCTGTGTTGCTGGGAGAAATTAAAAATAATCAGCTATAAAACAGGATAACACTACCCAAATCATATGTTTCTTTTGATATTTAAATGAAATAATACATATAAAGTTTTTAAAGAGTTTTAATATTCACATTAGTTGCAATAATGAGACAATCTAAAAATGTTCCATGATTCCCAGAAATCACAAGTGACTTATTTGTAAAAATATGGATAACTATAGTACTCACTTCATGAGGTTTTAGTGAAAATGAGTGGTGTAATATATGTCAAGTGTCTGAGTAGCACCTACATAGTAAGAACTCACTTCATGTTATTTATTTGCATTTTTAAACATGCCTGTTAAATCATTATTTATAATTTTTGAGGAATCATGAATAATAATTTAGGTATTTTATGTCAGAATTTGAATTAACATTGTTTTTAAGGGAAAAAGATAAATTTCTTATATATATGCCAACAAATCTGATGCTGATATTGAGCCCAAATTATGGAAATGTTTATGTAAATGATGTTTTGTGGGCTTTCTTTATAATTGATATTTTAAAAGTTATGTAATTATTCATGTTCATATATCTAGGTTTTTTTTAGCCAGTAGAAGATATGACACATTGTTCTTTTAAGTACACAGTAGTGGTTAAAGTGCAACTTCTGAAATCAGATTATGTGCATTCAAATCTTTGCTCCTTTGCTTTCTAAAAATATCACCTCCGGTAAGCAATGAAACTGAGTCCCTCAGTTTCACCATCTGCAATGTGAAAATAATAAAAGTACCAGCTGCATTTTAGGGGTAAGATTTAGAACAGTGCCTGGCATATACTCAACAGGTGTCTCTTTTTATTATTATTTTCCAGAATTGTCATAACAACTCTGTTGTAACTCTAGCTCCTCTAGATTTCTGTGGATGCATTGGTGTGGTACTCACTCATTTTTTAATTTCCATATTCTTATTTATAGTCTTTTGCTTTCAATTAATTGCACAATACTCTGACGCAGCTTTCTTGTTTTTCTTCTTCTTGTTCTTATATTTCATAATTAGTCCTCTCTTAGATAGATAGATACATAGATAGATAGATGAATTATCTCCTAAAACTTAGTTTTAAACAGGGACAAGAAGGGTGACTGGAAAGATTTAATGTTGAAGATGAATTTCATTTCTTTCATTTCAATTCCCATTTAAATTTAAGATTAGAACAAACATTTAATTATTCTATTAGAATCACAAGACATAAGGGTCCTAAATACTATTCAGTAACCCGTCTCTGTGAAATCCAAATACGATTTCATATGACTTACATTTGATGATATTTCACCTCATTACATGGTTGGAAAAACTTACCTTTGAATAAAGGGGCAATAGCCCAGCGTCAAATTGTTGAAGATGTTGCTAAGAAGAGTTTCCAATGTGAAAGATGACAATATGAATTACCATGCAACCTGGGTAATTTGGAGACTGGGGAAATTACACTGGAACAGCAGATATAAAATGGTGCTATCACAGGAAAAGTAGGAAGCATGTTAATCCTCCCGTTGTGGATTAAACAGTAATAACAACATCAATGATGAGTAGTTTATGATATAATTGTTTAAGAAGCCCAGAGGTAGATACTGCTTTCAGTTTTTTGCATACTATTATGATAACCTCCCAAAAAGAATACTTTTATATTTTCCACACTTTTATATTTACCTACTGGCAGCCTGCTGGGTATCTAAATCAAGAAACTTCTCTCAGAAGCAAATCAAAATTGCTACGTGTGAATTTTTAATTTTCCAGTTCCAAAGCTTAGAAGAACCAATAAGCATGCAATCAATTTTAATTTAAATTGAAACCCACAGCTGTATTTACTGTAGATGGTCTTTCAGGGAACTGAATCTAATATAATTTCTTCACTTACCTAATTATATTGAAGGAATGTTTGAGCCAACCTGTTACAAGGAGAATATATAATGAAATAGGAAGAGATGATACTATGTTTTATGATGTTTCATATTGTTCTGTTACTCTTCGGTTGTGAGAAGTAGTGAGTCATTTAGGTTAAACATGTCGGAGTGTGTAATGACTGCTGATAATAGTATAAGAAGCAAAACTGTAATTGTGGCTATGAATGCAGTCACAGAGAATTCAGGACAGGACTGTTAGCATAGAACCACACATGTAGTGTATTGCTCAATTCTTGGCGGTATCTGCACATAAATTATAATGCTATAATAAAGGATTTTGATGGGAAACTAGAAGAAATGGTATCCTTTACGACTTTCTGATTTTTTTGTCCTAGAATGTTTCAGGAATGAAGTCTAATACCTGGGGATAAAAAAGGGAATTTATTCCAAAACTTTATACACTTTGAAACTTTCCAGAGGCATAAATAGGTAGCCTATTTTAGAAAATATGGTAGAGATGGCACACGGATGATAGATAGATAGATAGATAGATAAAGAGATAAAGACAGATAGACAGACCAACCCAGAATAAAGGATGGTGGTTCTTAGTGCCCATCGTCAGTGTTTACTGGACATGTAGTAGGCTCGAAAGTGCTGCTCAATAAGCTAAATGGAAAATCACAAAGCCATAATTTTGTGCACTTGCTTGATTCGCTATGTAATTGTCCACAAATAACCCATAAATGTAATCGTTTTCTCACTGGGTTTAACTTCAGAAACATATAAAATGGTTTCCTAAAAACAAATTCATATTTATAAAATATTTCAAATGTTTATTTGAACATTTTCCCTATTTCTGCAAGTTTGCACTTTTCTTTCATATAAAGGCAAAGTTTTCTGTAAGCCTTCACCTTCTTTGAAAATTAAATCTTTCTTTAATTTTAAAAATAGGGACATTGGATTCCCATTTTAGGAGGTAGAATTCTTTAGCTACATATTGACCTAGATATTACATTCGCTTGCACAAGCTTGATCCAGATTATGTTTAGGGTCATCTCAGGGGTTTCTACTCTATCTCTGAAACTCATCCAGAAATTTTCTGGTATTCCCACTCAACTCTGACACTCCTTATCAGAGCTCTCCATTAACAAAATCCTAAGCAAAACCCAGTTTGGGGGAGTTAAGTTCTGTAGTCAGAGCTAGACAAGGTCCTAAGGAACAAGAAGGTTTGGAAAAGGAAAGAACTTCAGGAAATGCTGGGGTGGACAAGGAGTTTACATGTGTTTTGAATAGTTTTTCTATAAATACATTGTGTCGTGGAAGCATTTTATCTTGTTTTGGAAAGATTGCTCAGAATGTTTTACTTTGGGGCAGGGCTTGTTTTAGGAAAAGTATTTTTAGAATCTCTCACTTGATTTCTTTCACCAAGTCGCATTAGGGAATTGGGTTTCTGGAAGGGGTATAGTTAAGAAGTATAAACTAGGGAATTTTATTTTTAGAAAGAGTGTGAAGTGAGAGAAAACAGATCTTATAATTCACCTTCTGTTTTATTGCTTTTGTAGACACTCCTGAAAAATGGCTTTGTAGCAGACAACACTACTTCCTTTTTTTTTTTTTTAAATCTCTCTATGCTCTGCAGTGGAGAGTAAGATGTGAGAATAGGAAGGTACACCAAAAAGTTTCTGAATAAACGATACAGCATGGATGAAGTTCCAAATAATTGAGCTTAATAAAAAAAAGCTAAATAAGAAAATGCACATACTGTATGCTTCCATTTACATATAGTTCTAGGAAATGCAATCTAATGTATATGTCAGAAAGCAGGTCTGTTGTTTCCTGAGTACAGAGAGAAAAATTAGGAAAAGTGAAAGAGAAAGGCATTATAAACAGGCAGAATAAACTTCTAAGATGATAAGTATGTTTATTTTATTGATTGTTTTGCCAATTTCACAGGAACAGACATGTATAGACACTTTATCAAATTGTATACTTTAAATATGTGCAGTTTATTATATGCCAGTTTTATCTCTTCAGTTATTAAAATAATAGTTTTTATATAATAAAGAATTGAAAGCAATTAAAATGAAAACTAGAATAGTGTGCCTGACTTTTGAGATGTATGAAAAAACCCCAACCAGGAAAAAAAATAATAGATTCCATTATTCGAACATTGTTTCTAGACCTTTTAGGCCATTTTTCTAACACCTCTAATATTTTACTTTTCATATTATGATCAAAATATAGGTTATTTAAGACCAAAGTAATATTTAAGGTAATGTTATGAGTATGGTGGTTATAACCATGTTTTTAAAACAGTTTCTATATTTCATCTTAACTTTTTAATGACTGGTTTTAACCAGTTTGAATTTCTTAGATAAAATAAACAATTGTGGATCTCTTATTATTCTAGGAATTTGCCTTTGCTTCTTTAACTTTTTAGCCTCCAAAATAGTCTAATATAGAAAACTTTTATTTTTCTTACCCTTTTAGATTAGAACTTGTTCCGTCTGACTTTCCCTAATCAAATCTTAAGAATATTCATAGCTGAATTATTAGCCAGTTTTTGGTAACTTGAAAAGTATCAGTGACTTCAGTAGCAAATCAAACTTGCCTCAGTTTCATTTCAAATTGTTATTAGTTTCAAGTTTCCTTTCATTCTTGTGCATTTGCTTTCTTTTGTATGTTTTTTGAACTACAGTTTTAGAACATTGCAGATAAACCTTTCTTCATCTCAATCTATGATATATCAGAAATAAATTTTAAGCCAAATCAACAACTTATCTAGATTTATAAAATTTTCATAGAAGGGTGCATATGTGTGTGTATATGTGTGTAATTCAAAATTCTGTACTCTTGAATTTTGAATTTATAATGATGGCTGGTGTTGTCCTTCTCATAGTTGCTATTATGCCTAAAAGAGCATTCAAATACCTTCTAAAAACTCTGAGGAGTATTAACTTAGAAGCTTAGACCCATTAATTTAAAATGCCTCATTGCTTAGGCAGTAGGTGTCCCCTAGCCTGCAACTTCAGCAGTATCTGGAAACTCCCTAGAAATGAAATTTCATGGGCCCCACCCCA
>RJWJ010031905.1:0-18873 GCA_004363605.1 Indri indri
GGCTTTCTCTCCCGTGTGGCCTATGCCCTGGACTAAGATACTGGCTGTGGGGATGGAGAACAGTGGGTTGTTTGAGAGAAGATTGGGAATTAGACTGCATAGGAGTGACTGGCTGAATGTCTCCTGCAGGCAAGAACCCTTTCTGTTTGTTTACTGCACACTCCGTCCTGCACACAGAGCCAGGCACGTGGTGAGCACCGCTTGAATGGGTAAATGGATGGTGACCGCCATGTGTCCTAGTTGAATGACTCCGGGATGATGAAGCCATTCAGTGGGGGTGGTGCTGGACATGGGGCATGTGAAGTGCCTGGGGACCATTGCCATCCCCATGACAACATCTGGGAGGCACCTGGACTTGTGGTCTGGAGATGAGTACTGAGGCTGGAGAGGGGAGATGGGCTTGGGAGTTATTGGGCACCTCGTTGGTGATTAAAGCCACAGCAGTGCGTGAGATGGCGCAGGAAGGGGTGGTGGAGCCCATCAGGGAGTCTAGGGTGGAGACGCCTGCAGAGTCGGGCATCCTCAGCGTGTGGGTAATGGGTGAAGCCACTGGAGGGGCAGTGAGGGTGGCGCTCTCCTAGAAACACCAGTACTTACGCGAGGGGCAAAGGAAGTGGAGTGTGAGGCAGGGAGGTCAGGGAGGGCGCAGGACAGGTGGGGAGACTGAGCCCAGAGGGGCGGGGAATCGAGCTGTAGTGCCTCACTGAGTGTGCATGCGTGTGCGTGTCCATATGCGCATGCGTGTGCGGATGTGCGTGCGCATGCGCATGGTGGAAGCGGGATTGCAGTACGTCTGGCCTGGCAGGGATGCGGAAGTCAAGGCATTGGATACCTTCAGAAGCGATGATGAGGCCAGGGTCTGGGCTGCAGAGGGACCTGGGGTGGGAGGGCTTCTTTTTAATGTGGGAGAGCCAGGCTGCGTGTGCACCGAAGGGGAAGTGCTCCTTTGGTTTGGAGAACAAGCTCTGCTGTAGTTCAGAGAAGGGACTGATCCCAGAGCTAGCTGCAGGGTTCAGGGAAAGCTCTGTGAAGAAGGTGGGCTTTTCTCTTCTGCTTACTTGAAAAAATATGCCTTATCGCCTTAAAACTCAGCACACACCCACAGGAGCACGAAACTCAGCAGGAGACAGGAGAGCCCTACACAGATGTCGACAGCAAATGCGGGCACCCTGTGGTGTGGCAGGTTGCTGAGCCTGAGCCCTGAGCTTCCTGGTGATGAAGCGGATAAAGGGGAGGCTTGGTGGGTCACACGCATCCTCGCGCGTGGTAGAAGGAGCACGGCGCACGCTAGTTCTTAGGCCGAGGCATGGTCTCTGCTTGTCCCCAGTGCTACAACGACCTTGGGGGGTTGCATCACACGCAGCTGCATGGAGTGACAGAGCAGAGCGCACACGAGGAACTGGGCCTCAAAGGGATCAGAAAGGACCAGCGTGAGTCCAAGCTCAGGTCCTCAAGCACGAGGGTGGACACAGCACCCAGAAGGCCGGATGGCTGCAGGGGATGGCGGCAGGCCCTGGCAGTCAAGCTGCTCGGATGTCTGAACAAGGCGTCTTGGGCAGAGGAGACAGGGACACCAGCACCCGTTGTATTAGTATTGTTTTAAGGAAGGAGAGATAATGTAGTGCATCACTCCTAACCATCTGGGGCCCTGTGTGAGATGGGAGAGTTTGGAGCAGAGGGAATTTGATGCCTTGGAGAACATCTGTACCTGTTTAAAGAGCCAGAAGGGGTTTTTTTTTTTTTGTTTTTTTCTTTTTCTTTTTTTGTTTGTTTTTCTGGAAGTGGGGGAAGCCAGGAACAGAGGAATTGGGTGATAAACTTCCCAACCAGAAAGGCTATTTAAACAAGACTGAGAAGGTCAAGACTGAGGAGTCCCAGCAGCTGAGAGGGGCTGAGCCAGGCAGATCGGCTCCCTACCCTGGGAGAGAGATTTGAACGGTGGCAGCCCCAGGGCCCACGGACAGTGCAGTGTCTGGATTATTGACCTGGGTCCTGGCTGACTTTGGGAGGCCTGGGGTCATGAGGAGGAAGTTCTGGTTGCTCCAGGATGTGGCTTGATGGGTTCCTGACCTTGAACCAGGGTGTTCCTCCAGCCCATCTCTCCCCAGCTCCCCCCTCCCAACACACCCATCCACATGCAAATTTAAATATGGTCCCAAGAGGGATGGAAGGAATGAGGGCGCAAGCTGCGTTTAGGCTGAGTCTGGCAGGAGCCTTGGGGGATGTTACAGCATGGCGAGGTGTCCTTTAAGGAACTTTGCCCAGGACTCAAGAGTTGAGGCTTGAGGTGGGTGCGTGGACACATGCACCAGGGAGCAACAGAGGCTGCGATGTGCAAAGACGACAGGTGGTGGATGGAGGCGATTGCCAAGGTGCCCCAGTGTCAGCAGACCTGCCTCGTCTCCTCATTCTGCCTGGGGTTTCCTGAGTGGTCCTGCATGGGCCATTTTACTCCTAGGGCCATTGATCCAATAAGGCTGCTCTACCAGGTCATCTGCAGGGACACCCCCAGTTCTACCATGTCTACGACTCTGATTCTCTCAAAGTGGTTTTCCAGTCTGCCTTCTCCCTCTGCTCCTGCCCTCCCCACTTGAGGTTATATTCCTGGAGAGCTGAGCTCTTAGTGTAGGAGGAAATGACCAGAGAAGCTTCACCAGGACAGGTGGTGTGGGAGGGTGGATTTGAAGGGCGCGTCTCGCCAGCTCTTCCCAGGGGTGCGCCTGGAAGGAGACCCACGTGTTGCTTTCCCCAGTGTCCATGCACGTGCCCAGGCTCTCCTGTGGGTGCCCAATCTCAGGACCAGGAGGTAACCGGTGGCTTGAGAGGGGCGTCTGGAGGGCAGGAAGCCTGGGCTTGGTTCTCCACTGTGCACAGGCAGGGGTGCTCTTCCTTTCTTTTCTGGGTTGGGCTTCCTCCAGGCTCCTGCCCTCCAGAGTGGTGCCACAGGTGGAAATCTTTACCGTGAGAATGGGAGACCCCAATGGCATGGTGTTTGGAGCAGGAACTGAAGACCTGCAAGCCACGTCCCTTTGCTGGATACTTTAATGAACAAAGCTGGTCTTGATGGGGCCTCATGGGGAAGCCTCTCTGGGCCTTGGACTCTTGGGAAAAGAGGCTTTCATCCCTGAGCACCTCCCGGGTATGTACCCCATGCTGCAGTGCTTTGGCGCCTGGCGCTGAATTATCCAGGCCTGCCCGGCCCCCATGGTCCCTGCTCTCGCTCAGCGAGTTGGCCCTGTCATGCCCTGGCCTCTCGCCGAGTGAATCTTTGCCCAGGATTTTTGGAGGGGCAGCTCTGCCAGAGCCGACCTAACCGGGCACTACATTAAAGCAAGTGCATTGATTTGCAGTGAGGCACACCTAGTGGCAGGCCTCGTACATCACCCATGTGATATTTAACAGACTCCACTGTGCTGTCTTATTAAATGTCGCTAACGATAAAGTGTCGGCGGTTTTCCTTGATGTGGGGCTCGAAGAAGCCTTGGTTAAACAAGGATATCTGCTTGCCGGCCCTTGGGGTTAGTGGAAGCACTTTGGAACTTTCCATCACCCTTTGGGCCAGAGGCAGTTTGGGGACCGTGAGCAAGGATGCATCTCTGGGAGTGGAAGCTTCTGGCTCTCCCCGCAGTTCCCATCAGCGCTGAAGTTGTCGCAGGAGCCCAGGCTCTGTCTTTCGCCTTTGTCTGGCCCACATCCGTGAGCCTCCAGGGCTGTGGACTTGGGCTAACCACGGAGAGGCAGGAGAGGCATTGCCTTTAAGAGGCTTCTGATGAGGAGCCTGGAGAACTTCGTGGAAGGAATCCATGGAATTTGGCTGGATCCTCTCCAGCCCCCCCAGAAGGCCATGATCTACATTTTTAAAAACACCGTCTTTTTTTAGTTTCTACCCTCTCAACTTATACTCGTTGCAAAGATGGTTTCACTGTATGTGTGAACGTGCATGTGTGTGTGTGTGTGTGTGTGTGTGTGTGTGTGTGTAGCGGTGGTTGGGGGCTGTGGGAGGACGAGTCTGTGGTCCTGTAAACTGTATCCCCCCCAGGCCTTGTTGGGAAGAGGCCCTGTGAAGTCCCCTGCTCCTCTTAGTCTGCCAAGAGGACATAAATAACTCCTTGCTGGCCCCATGCCATCTCCTGGGCTGTAATTTAACCTCTGGGTGCTGAGCATGTGTATAAATAGATTCCAGCCTGGAGCTACCCTGGCAACCTGGGCCCCTTTGTGCGATGGACACTGTCCTTGTCAGAGAGGATTGTTGGGAGGCAGAGGGAGTTGGGCCCTCATAGCCAAGGCTGTCCTCAGGGAGCGGGGAGGGGCCCTTCAGCATGCTCTCCCTCTTGCCTCGCTTGCAGAGTGTCCAGTACCTTTAAGCAGTGTGGACAAACAGGTCTGGGTTTTGATTTTTGGCTCCTTGAGACTGTCCGTCAGCTTCTAATTGACTCTCTGCAGGATCTGTCGGCAGATGTTTTTAGCAGATTATCTCCAAATGGCAGCAAATGATTATGTGCATAGTGTTAGGTGGGCTGTGGGGTTTCCAACCCTTTACTTCCTTTTAAAGGAGAGGTCCTTGAATTGAATATCTTGAAATTATATAGAAAGTTTCATGTGTCTCTTCTAGAGGAGAAACTCAGTTGCCTTCATTAGGTTATCTAAGAGTTCCTGGATCTCCCAAAGCTTAGGAACCTCTGCCTTCTTTAGGTGACCAACTTGGATTGCCTTCCTAGAGAAGGATTTCAGATCTGCCTCCTGGCTCAGTAGCAGGGAGGGCTGCGATCGATTAGTGATGCCTGCCACAGGCATGGGAGGGGTAGAATGGAACCCAGCCAGTCCTTCCTGGGGCCAGTGGACTGCCTATGGCAGGAGGAGTGGGGGTCTGACTTCCATTCCTTTATCAACTTCACTGTTATTTATTGGGCATCCACTTCAGGTCAGGCATTGTGTTAGGGTTGAAGAGTTGACAAGGACGTAGATGGAGGCCCTCATGGCACTTAGAGTCTGGTGACAGATGCCGTGTTGATGGCATCTGCAATGGGGGTAGAGCCACACTACAATTAGATGGTAGCTTCTCACTCTGCTTCTCTCGAAATCCCGGTTCTACACTGCTGCCCACTAGGTCTTCCCTGGGTCACTCTGGTGGCATTGGAGAGCAGCCTCTTCTTGGGGCAGACGAGCTGCAGAGACATAAGACCTCACTCGGGGGCCTGCCGGGCTTTAAGCAGAACTCGGAGTCCAACAGCCATGCCCAGCCTAGAGCAGAGCTGTGCAGGGGAAGGAGTGGGCGTCTGGGGTGGGGCCATGGGATCCCCAGCCTGGGCAGAGACTGAAGATCCAGTGTCCTGTGGGGGCCCCCATGCTGGCTGTTGTTGCTGGGCTCGGTAGGGCCATGCTCACCCTTACCTCTGGGCCAAGGGTCCCCAGCGGCTCCTCCTGGAATTTCCTGTGGCATGTTGAGGCAAGGCTGGAATGTTGAACATTACTTCACTAAAGGCTCTGGGGAAATAAACACAGAGAGAAGCTCCAACCCAGAGATCTAGTGTATAAGAAATGGTTTATGGTGCTGCGGGCCTGGCAGCACCGGGAGGGAGAGTGTCTTCACCTGTTCCCTCCAGCCTGGTCTTGAGGCACGTGGGCACCCACAAAGTGCACACCCCAGATGGGTGAGGTACAGCCCCCCTCTAGCTAAGGCTCCCACTTGTGGGCTGTGCGTGAGGACCCACTTCATCTCTGGGTGGTTGGGTAGAAGTGACCTGTTTGGGGAAATGTCACTTATGCAGAGAATATCAGAATTCAAGCCAGTGTGGTTGGTTTATACCAGAGGCCTCATCTCACCTAGCACTGGACAAGTGTGTGCTCACACGGGGGCAGACACACTTGCAACAATTCACTGTTGTGCAAGCTGGAAATCTGAGATTATGGTGGGGTTCTTGGTGATGGCCATATTCTTGTTATGTCCTCACATGGTCTTCCTTGATGTGTGCACAGAGAGAGAGTGAGAGACAGAGAGAGAATCTGGTGTCTCTCCTCTTCTCATTAGGCCACTAATCACATCATGAGGGCCCCACCCTCATGACCTTATCTGACCGTAATCATCTCCCAAAGGCCCTGCCTCTAAATACTATCACACTGGGAATTAGGGTTTTAACATATGAATTTTGGGGAGGCACAAACATTCTGTCTATAACATCTAGACTTATCCTTCATCAAGCCAGTTTGGTCCCATCCCAAAACCCTCCCCTGGCCACTCTAGAACTTGTCCGTATCCTTCCATGTGACATTTATCATGCAGCTTTCCTTTAATATTTTTCTTCCCAATTAGGCCTCTGTTTTTTTTTAATATTCTCATACTATATTACTACTGTGCTGACTTATTTATTCAACAAGGATTTGTTGCGTGCACCGTCTGTGCCAGGCACCATGCTAGACACCGGCTGTCCATTGGTCCCTGCCCCCGGGAGCTGACAGTCTGACAGAGAAGGCAGTGAGCAAGACAGCAGACAAGCTTCTGATGATTGGGACTTGTTGAGATGAGCAGGATGCAGAAGGAGAGGATAAGGGGGGCAGAGAGGGGGAACCTCTCTGAACAGCAGGTTGGGAAAAGCTCATTTAAATGGAGACCTGAAGAATGCGAGCCAGGCATCGGACAGAGGGGAGAAAGCATTTCTTACAGAGGGAACGGCATGTGCAAAAGTTTGCAGGGCGGGAAAGGAGGGAGGGGGGCTGGCGTGGCTAGAGCAGCAAGGGCGCAGGGAGAGAGGCACAGGGCGAGATTGGGAGACAGGCAGGGCCTTGATCTCACGGGCCCTCGTGGGCCATGGCAAGGAGTCCAGGCTGCTCCCGAGTGCAGTGGGAAAGGAGCCTTGGAAGCCGAGTAGTGGCATTATTAAAATTGTGATATAAAAAGATTACTCTGGCTACCGAGTGGAGAATTGAGGGAGGAGGCAAGAATGACTGCGGAGAGGCTGGGGAGGAGGTTATTTTCACATCACTAGATCAGAGATGATGGCAGCTCAGCCCAGGGTGGTGGCCGTGCGGAGAGAGGTAAATGGATAAATTGGAGATATTTTGGAGATGGAGATGATATACCTCGACCGCAAGAGTGAGGGGTGAGGGTGGTGCAGGAACCCAAGGGCGACTCACAGGCTCCTGGCTTGAGCAGCTCGGTGGCACTGGGGCTATTTTCTGAGATGGGGAAGGCCCGGGGCGGGGGGGATAAATCAGGAATTCCATTTTGGGCATGTTAATTTCAAGATGCCTTTGAGACATTCCTATCTGGTGCTTGACTGGAGCTGTAAATCCTGGGGTCATTAGCATATTTATGGCGTTTGAAGCCCGGGGAGCAGGGAGGGTTCTCCTAGGAAGAGCCTAGTGTGAGGGGAGGTGTGAGAACATGCCTGGCCCCCGTCAGTGCTCCCCAGCACTGGGCGTCATCATCGTGGTGCCCTAGGAGTCAAAAGAACAAGGAGGCAGTGGACATGTGCCGGATGCTGCTGAGAGGTCGGGAAGGATGAGGCTTCTCGTTGGACTGGGGAACGTGGAGGGCCTTGGTGACTCTTCCACGGTGGTTTTGATGAATTGTTGATTATAGACATCTGTTTGGTGCTAAAGGAATGTTGACCAGTGGTGGGTGAAAGCTCCCTGGGAAAGATGCCAATGGAAAGGGAAAATGTCTGTCCCTTTGGTGGAGACAGGATAGAGGGAAACATGATACTGGCTTGGCATTGGGAGGTGTGGGGTGGAGATCGAGATGGGCAGGAGAGGGAGGGTGGTCCCTGCCATTGTGGGCAATCCCAGGTGCTCTGCCATGGCACCCTGCAGGTCCTGGTCTTGGGGTAGCTTCCAGTGTGGGCACCATGTCCCTGAGGGCCTTCAGTGCTCGTTCCATACACTGCATTGTGAGTCGGACCCCAAACTTCCCCCGCTCCCATGTCCTCGCTGGGCTCAGAGTGGCTGTGGTGCGGTTGCCACTGACTCAGCTTCTGCTATAGCCAAGAGCCCTTCAAACATGGATAGAGACTTTTTCTCCAAGCCACTGTGCCCTTGTCAGCAACCCAGCCCTTTCGAGGAGACAGCTCTTGGGCTGCCCAGAGGACCTTGCTTCACCGGCGTTCAGCCTTCCTCCCCGAGGACGCACTTAGGAGAGTGCTGAGGAGTGTTTGGGAGGCATCCCCAGGGTGCACTGAGGATGTGGCTTTCCTGCGGCCAGCCTCACAATGCACTTTGCCTTCCCAGGAGGGTGTCCCCAGAGGTAAGGCAGCCCCGCTCCCCCTCCATTCAAGTGGCATCATGGGCCGTGGTGTCCTGGAGCCAGCTCTCAGCTTCACGGCCCCTTCGAGGGTGCTCTGGGGAGATTCAGAGGCTTCACACGTGTAGCCCTGGTATCCCAGGGTCTCCGAGGCAGATGAGCTCATCAGACCACCACCGGCCCCTCCTGCCTAGAGGAGAACGGGGACATTGACTTATGAATGAGGGAACAGTGAGTTCTTTAATATTTGCTCCTTACGTAGAGCGGGAGGGAAACTTTGGGATTGCTACTCCCACCCCGCCTGGCCTAAGACACATTGCAGGAGTCCTCTTGCACGAGGGTGCCTCCTTCTCTCTGTCCATGAGGGACACGCTCTCAGCACCAGAAAGTCATGATGAGCTGGGGTTAGACACATCCTCGCCTTAGCAGTTGTGTGAGTTGGGCACGTTCTTCAACATCGTGGAGCCTGTTTTCCTTGTCAGAGTGAGGACAGTAGCACCTGCTTTGAAGCTTTGCAGCCCATTGAGGAGGACGTCTGTGGAGCTCCGTTTCTGAGTGCATCACACCCAGGCTGCTGAGGGGGACCATGGACCTGCCCCCGGGAGCCCCCAGGCTGGGCCTGGCTGTGAGATGCAGGGCTGGCCCCCCGGGCTTGGCGGGGCCATCGGGAAGGCCTCTTGGAGGTGGTATCTGAGCCGCGTTGGAAGGGGGAGCAGGCCTGCACTGGGAGGTGGCCCTCCTGCTCCTCACAGAGGGAATGTGTGTGTGGAAAGGAGGGACCCAGGAGAGGACAGGGTGGACCAGCTCACAGAGCCCTGGCCGTCGGGCCAAGGAGTTTGATTTGCTCTGGAAGACAGTGGAGAGCCATGAAATTTTAAGCAAGAGAGTGACACGATTCAATTGGCATTTTAGAAAGGTCCCTTTGGCCGCCATGTGCAAATGGGTTGGAGGAGCGGGGCTGGAGATAGGGTCCCGTGGGGAGACCGAGTTGTGCTGGGGCCTGAGATAGGGCCAAGGCAGAAGGCAGGTGGGCAGGGGCTGATCAGAGGGACCCCCAGAGGTCCATTCCTTCTGACCCCTGGTCACTTATTAGCTGTGGATGGTGAAGGGGGGCATCTAGGGTGATGGTAAGGTCTCTGGCCTGGTGGCCTGGTGGCCAGTGGTGCCATCACCTGAGAAAAGGGAGGAGGAGGAGGTCTGGGCATGGAGGAAAGATGTTTGGGTTTCAGACTTGTTGTTTGAAAGCCTTTGGAACATGCGCATGGAAATGTCAAATCCAAAAAGCATTTGTCTATCTGGGAGTTCGGCAGAGAGGCAGGGGCTTGCGACCAAGATTATGGGATTAGGGGGAAGAACGCATGGAAAGCTGCGAGCATCGGGCCCAGCACATGGGCACATGGTACACATCATTCCTTCAAAGAGCATCTAAGCTCATTTGGGGAGACAGGGCTCACCCGTGTGAACCGTTAACTGCGAAGAGGAGGCCCTGTTTAATTAAGTGTTGTAAGGATTAAACTGCTTGCTGCAGGCATTCAGAGGAGGGGCCCCTGTGGCTGGAAGAGCCAGGGAGGGCGGTGTGGAGATGGCTGCAGCGGAGGTGGGAGGGAGGAGGCTGTCCCGGGGCTGTCCTCCTCCAGAGACAGGAGGCCCCAGGCAGGGAGAGACTGTCCTGCTCAGAGCCAGCTAAGGGAGGGGAGTCTGTGTGTGGGGGGTGGGCCTGGGATTGGAGCTCCGAGATGCCCTGGGAGGCACTGAGCAGATGGGAGCTCCTCCCCAGCAGGCCCGGGGTTCTCTGAATGTTGCTTAATAAGAGGACGAGATGGAGTCAGGTTCGAAATTAGAATGAGTTGCCTCGTTAGGTAGCAAGTTCCCCATCCTCAGAGGGGCGGAGGCAAAGGCTGGGGGCCCCCTTGCCAGCCTCAGATGAGTCCAGATGGGGTGCTTTTTAGGTCCCTTCTGAGTGTGTGTAACTCTGACCTCCTGTTTCTTGGGGCAAGAGAGGGGAATAGACAATGCGATCCCGGGCTCCATCCCCTCCCTCCTGTTCTCTTGCTCTCTGCTCTTGTTTTCCTCCCTCCCTCCGTCTCTGCTTCCCTCCCTCCTTCCCTCCCTCCCTCTCTCCTTCTCTCCCTCTCTCCCTTCCTTCCTAATTCTCAAAATGAAATTCACTTTACTGTTTGTGTTGATTATCAAAACGATATGTGCTCGCTATAAATAATAAGTCAGGCGAAACAGAAAAGTCCACCCAAAGAAAGTAGAAATCATCTCCAGTCCTACCACCCTGAAATAAGCCATGGCTGACGTTTGGGAGAACACACACTTTCAGCGTTTCCGTTTAGGTGCATATATGTATTTTAACAAGAATGATACCATGTAGTACCCCCTGTTTTGTAAGTTATTTTTTTTTCTGTAAATATATTGTTAACATTTTCCCATCTCAGTACATACGGCTTTTTTATGACAGTCTAGTTTTTCCTTATCGGTTTGTGTCCCTGTGATTGTCTTGAACAGTGTGGCTTTGTACACCTGCCCATTCATTCTTGTTGTTTAAGAAATGCCGTCTGGACCCGAACCTGCCAGGTGGCAGGGGACAGCCATATTTCAGGCTTTCCAGGGGGAAGGGGAGCTCTCTGAGGGACAGTAAGACCCTCAGAGAGCTCTTGGGCCCCCGATGTGGGACTTACGTGACGTGAAGGGGAGGACAGAACTGCAATGAACCTGTCTTCACGGTAGGTGGGGTGTGTCTCCGGGCAGTTGCCTTTTGTGGTATGGGTTTTCTGGTGCGTCATCGAGGAGTGTGTGGTCTGTTTCCCTATAACCTCTCAAGGCAATGTCAGGTGAGGACTGTCATGGAGCCAGTGAATTTCAGAATGGAGTATGCGGAGGCCTCTGTAGCAAGCATCCAAAGACATGATGAAAGATGATGCCCAAAGTGGAAAGTTCTGGGAATCGGTAGGTGCGTTGTCATCATTGAAACATAAGGTAGCTGGTAACGGTGAGAGTGGGGGCTGGGCGACCTGGTGAGGAGAGTTGGAGCGTTGGCCAGGCTGTGCCTCGAGGGTCTAGGTGGCAACTTTCTCCACTCGGTTTTCCTAAGTGTTTTGTTTCTCTGGGGCAGTTTTAAATAAACCAAGCAAGGATCATAGCCTGCTACTTGCTAATCCTCCCCTAGTTCCAGCAGGAAGACTTGAAATCCCTATGAAATCAGCAAGTAGTAGCTACCGAGTGGCAACCAGTGAGTTCCTAAGGCTTGGGGGCTGCACAGGCAGGCAGGTAAGTGGTGAGCTTCCCAGCTGATGGAAAGAGGTGTAGGCTCGTGCCTGGAGGAGGGATGGCTGTTACCTCCCTGCAGCTGGGCGGGCTGGGAAGAAAGCCGGTGTGAGGAGCAGGTCTGGGTCAACCCCCTCCCAACAAAGGTCTCCACCCTTCCCTCACTGGACCTCATCCACAGAAGCCCAGTGTTCCTGCCTGTTTCTGCAGATCCCTGGGCGGGAGAACTGTTTCCTTTGCAGGGTCATTGTATTCTCCCTGCTTTCATTTGGGCTTGTGGTTTTAAGGAGGTTGTGCCTTTAAGGAGGAGCCTGAGAGAGGGTTCCAGCCCAAGCTCCTGTGGTGGGTGGGGACGGCTGGGTCTGCACTGTGTGCTGTCTGTGTCCTGGACAGCCCCGCCACTGGCCTGAGCACCCCTGCCTTGTCCCCTGCACGTGTTTGTAGGAGACCTGGTGTGGAGGAGAGTCCCTGGTGTGCAGGTGAATAACACGGGAGGCTGGCAGGGGTGGGGGAAGTGACTGGTTTCTGTCTTTAGTGTGCCTCGGTCTTATTCATGATGGAATAAACGTGTACTGTCTAGAAAGGTGGCAACCATGGGACCTGGGACGACATTGTTGTGCCTGAAAACATGGCCAACGAAGCCCCAAGGATCCATGGTTTCACCTTGAAACAGAGGTAGAGGTAGAGCTTAGAGATCATCCCAACAAAGTTTCATTTTATAGATGAAGCCCAGAGAGGTAAAGTCAGTTGCCCACAGTCACACATACAGCTAAGGGGTGGCAGGACCCGGACAAGGGGTCAGGTCTCACCTCCCTGGGCACTGCCCGCTCTTCTACAATGAGTCGAAAACCTGGGCCCCAGACTTGGGAGATGTCACGTCTCTGAGCCTCGGCTTCCTTATGAGAAGGAATGGTCAGAATGGTTCTGTCCCCCTCGCCGGTGGTTGTAGGAACTGAGAGAACAGCCGTGGATACTTGGAGTGCTGCACAGTTTAGAAACATGGTGCTTCCCAGAGCCCGAGCTGGCCTGCAGACCTGCTCCGTTCCAGCGGGAGAAAGGTGGCTCGGCCGTGGGGCTGTTGGGTAGACCCGGGTGCAGGGCAGGGTGGCGGGGCAGGCTTGGTGCTTGGACGCACGCAGAGCCCTGGAGGTGGCATCTGGCGTCTAACCGTGGTCAGCAGGTCTAAGGCCAGTTGGATCTTGGGCTGGCCCGGGCCTGGCAAAGGGGAAACCACTTCTGCTTCCTTCCTTTCCTTCCAGTGTTTTCCCAGTGAGCCCACAGACGGCCCTGAGCCCCTGCATTCCCGCCAGAAGCCCAGCCAGTCCACCCGCGGTGCGGCTGGCCGGAGGCTGGGCAGGAAGGGGTGAGGGTGGTGGGGAGCCCACCCTGGAGCTCTGGGATCGCTGGTCCAGAACTTTCCCTTTCTCCATACGGGCTCGGGCCCGCATTGCTCTCTCCCCTTTGGATCAACCTCCCAGAGGTCAATGGCAGAAAGGCAGGGGGAGAAACAGAAATGATGATGACTTTGATTTCTTTTTTCCTTCTGTTGGAGCCTGGGGAGGGTGGTTGTTTTGCTTCCTGGACCTCAGTAGAGGATTCTCTGCCAGACAATCATCTCGGTGCTTTCACTGCTTTCTGAGGCTCCTCTAACTGCGCAGGGTCGGCTATTAAATGGTCATCAAACCTCAGCCTCTATCCCATCAATAGTCATAAAGTTGGGGAGATAAAAGCCATCAGTTTTCCATTATAGCTGAAAGCAATACTGTAGATAGCTATTTTCTGAATGCTGCAGATAGATGTATTTTAACTAGAGCAGGGTTTCCAGTGGCCCCCGGCTCAGCTGTGGGCCCTGCTGCGGCCTGGGATAACCTGTCGGGTGGTTAAAATGCAGGAGGAGCTGGGGCTCTGTCTCCCTTCACCCTCTCTCTCTGCTCGGAGAATTGGACAGGCTGGTCCTCAGGCTTGGGGTGCTGGCCGAAGACCTTGGCAGGGGTACTTTGGGCCCCAATGCTGCATTCTAACCAGACACTAGGGATAGTTGTGGTCTGCTCATTCTGATGACAAGCGACTCTCCTCTGCCTGCTCTCGGGTGCGGGCAGGCCAGGAGCTGGGCGCAGGGTTGGTACCTGCTGATCTCTGATCTGGGGGGAGCTTGGGGGAGGCAGGGGAGGTCAGGGCCAGCAGGCTGGGTCTGTGTGGACCAGGAGCAGCCGCAGCCCGAGGAAGCCGGGCGCCTGGGATGCAGAACGTTGGGGGCGGGGGTGCCTGCTCCTGATACACAGTCCCCTGTAGCTTCTCACAAACGAGCAGGCCATTTGGAAATGGATTTTGCAATCAAACAGGGCAGCAGCGAGCAGCCATCAGATAAGTCCTCAGAGTGAACTTTTCGAAGCACTCAAAGCCCAGGGCTCTCCTGACTCTGGTTCCAGAGGACTCTGGGCTCTGAGACCCACCCCCCCAGCCTCAACCCCCACATCTGCAGCGGCCTTTCCTGGCACCCCTGGCCTCCCTGAATAGGTAACATGCCTCTGGTTTCCCTGCTTCCAGGGTCTTGGGGATGACAGGTCCCCCTGCCCAGAGCGTCCTCCTACCCCAACGAGAAAGCCCATCGGTCACCTCTTTGAAGCTCCTCTCTCCTTCCCAGGGAGCTGTGTTCTCTGTTCCCTGTGCTCCGTCACGCGGGGATCCTGTGTTCCAGCCCCTGCCAGAGCTGTTCTTAGGGTGCATTGCAGTTGCTAAGTGTGTGGATTTTGCTCCACAATACTCTGGGGTCGGTTCCCATTTCCCGATTTTTCTAAACTGGTGACACGTTGCCCCCTCCCCAAACTGTCCAGCAGGAGATGCAGCCCCAGTTTGCTGAGCTGCCCTGGCTGTGGCCTGCAGGACTCCGGGCTCACAGGCGGCACAGACGGAGGCCGATCTGTGGTCTGGGCTGTTGCTGCTCTTGCCAGCCTCACAGGGAGGGGGCTCCCTGGGTGGGTCCTTCAGTGTCTGCTGGGGACTCTGTCCTGAGTGGACCCACATGCTCCCATGGCTGTAAACCCTGCTGGCCCGGACTTGCCTAGCGAGGCTCCCATTCCCTACCCAGAAATGTCCTTCAAGGCCGTGGGGCTCTCTGTTGGGCCCCTCCCAATGTCCCTCACCTGGGCCCCAGGGCAGTGGCCTTCTCTCTGCTCTGCAAGCCCTGGGCATCTCCAGCCCTTGGCCTGCCTTCTAGAGGCTTCTGAAAATGAGGCCTCATCTTAGTGGTGGTGGGGCTCAGGCTTCCCCTGGAAGGGGCACGTGGGGCTGGAAGGAAGAGAAAATACCTTTCCTCATTTTTTTTTCTTTCTCCCCTGATGCGCTCTTACGAGGGTAGCAGCCTGCCACTGCGTTCTGTGCAGTGACACTATGAGCTCCCGGCCGGTGGCTCGTTCACTTGCCCCTGCATCTGGCGCAGGGCCTGGCCCAACGCAAGGGTGCCTTACGTACTCGTGGAGCTCTCAAATGCTCTTTTTATCCTTAAACAGAGACTGTGGAAGGGACCATAACCTATTCTGGATGATGCAGTGTTATGTTATCCTGGAACCAGCGAAGTCGCACAGATGGTGGATGTGACGCCTTCAGGTGCTGCTGACTTGTGTAGAGCTGTTTGCCCCTGTGCTAATTAGCCCCAGATACAGTGACTTTTGAGTCACTGTCATTTGCTTTTCTGGTATTTCTGCCTCCTTTGCTGTGTTTGCTGTCACTGCTTGCTGAAGGTTCCTGTCTGCCCCTTGGAGCTTCCTTCTGTCACCTTTTCTCATTTGCCGGTTTTCCATGGAGCAGAAACCAGGTACCTGAGGGTGGCAGGATCCGTGTGTACCAGCAGCCATTAGACTGTAAGTGGAGACCTGAAGGATTTTCCTAGGAGTAAAATGTCAGTTTTAGTGTACAAACTACATACTGTCTTGTTCAGGTGACTTCCTCACTCTTGGCAGGCCGCCAGGTGAGTGACCTACAAATGTGCGGTGGTGGCGGAGACCTTTTCGATTAAAAAAATATATTTTAAGATGACTTTGGAAAAGGGACGAGAGAGCCTATGGAGGCCTTCTGGAATGAGAGTCGGCCATTGAGATGGTTGTGGGCAGTGGGCACCCCAAGATTCCTCTCTGTCTCTCCGCACAGTGACATGACCAAATCCTCACTGCCCTCAGCGTTCCTGGTGACCCGTCCCTGCATAATCTGACTCTGTCTTTTAATCATGGACTGTGGGTCCAGAAGTTCAGATGAGGTGGGGTTGTGACACCAGCCTGGAGCGTTGACTCAGGGGACGAGGCTGTCATGCTGGGGCTGTCACAGCCTCCCCACGTGACGCCAGGCAAGTCGTAATGGTGACAGCAACACCTGTCCTGACCAGGGTGCTGTGAGGACCAGGTGGAGATGAGGCACCACGAGGGTGTCACACTGCAAGACTCTTTTCAAAAAAAGGAGCATGCAGTCCGAATCAGTGTCAGCAGTGTGAGGACAAGAACAAGCCCTGGCCAGAGTCCCCGGGTCCTGTCACTAAATGTGCCCCCTCTTGCTGGGAAACCCTCAGGCAACGCATGGAAAACCTCTCTGGGTTTGCTCCTTTCTCTGACCACAAAGGGGCTGAATTAAATAATACTTATCTCGAAGTCTGTGCTTTGTAAACTAAGATTTGCCTTATTTCTGGAATTTGAGGGCGGGAGGAGGAAGTGTATGATTTGAGGAGAACCATAGACTTAGGGCATTTAACGAAGTTCTTGTCACCCTGCAAAGCAGAGAAGCCCTGGGCTTTGCGTTTTCCTGCCATTCTGCAAGTCTTGGGATTCTGTGAGCTTGCAGGAGCGAGTGCGTGCAGCGTGTGTTTGTGTGTGTGTTTGTGAGCACTGTGTGTGTGCGTGAAACACCGATGGGGACATGGGTGTCTGGAGACAGTGCAGGAGCGGCCGAGCCACTGGGAGAATTAGGAGAGGGCCTCTCACCCCGCATTGCCACGTAAGGTGCAAACGCTCGCTCACTCCGGGGTGCAGATTGGGGCTGAAAGAGGGACTCTGGGTAAGCCACGTCCCCCCTCTGGGCAGTGGTTCCTTCATTTCTGTTGTGAGGGGTTGTGCTAACTGGTTTCTAAGGTCTCTTCTTGTGCCACAACACTGAGACCCCAGGAAACACCTTTCCAAGTCCCCTCTCACCAAGAGAGGCCCAGGGGTCAGCCCCGGGGTTTGCTGGGGTGGGCTGGCATGTGACAGGTCATCTCTCCAGGGCGTCTGGGCTCTGCGTCTCTAATTCCAGGGCTGGGCTTCTCAGGCCCAGGAGCATGGGGGCCCGCCAGGCCGGGGTGGGCCGTGGCCTCTTAATTCTCATGGGCTGGAAGAGCAGAGAGGGGAGAGTTACTCTCTGGTGACTGCCCAGGGCCACTGAGCCTGTTGGGGGTGGTGGCAGGAGGAAGGAGACACTCATCGTGTGTGTCCTTTGGGCTGTGATCGCGGATTCATGCCAGGGTGTGCCAGTGAACAGCGTGTGTGGGCTTGCCGGAGGGGTTTGCCCCATGAGCGTGTCTGTGCGTGTCTGCAGATTTTGACAACATGCTCTCCCCAAAGTGTTTCTGAATTGCAAGTGTGACTTCTGTAAGGAAATTGCCATCTTCTTGAATGATAATTATGCTCAGCCTTTCCACAGGTGTGAAAAGGGAAAATCTATAAGTGGGAGGAAGGGTGTGGGGCCACCCCAGCCCCACTGTCACCTCCCAGGACCTTCTTGCTCTTGGGGACTTTTCATGGAGTACCAAGGCCAATACCTGTGGGCCTGAAGCGGGGGGACGGCCCTGCTCCCCTGTGGCACTCAGGCCCCAGTGTGAATGCCTGTCCACTTTCCAGTGCCCCACAGCATAGCTGGGACTGGCTGAGAGGTTTATTCTTGCTAAATAAAGGCCTGGAGGAGACAGGGAGATCGGCACTGAGAGTAACTGCCATGGTCGGGCAGCCCGCTTCCACAGACCTGGCTCCTGGGGGCTGGTAGGCCCTGCCCTGCTCTGGTCTTGATCTGCTGAATGTGGTGGGCACCACCCTGGAATCTGCCGCCGGGACACAGGCCTGAGTGCCCGACTCTTTGCTGTGCAGACAGACCCCAGACAGCAAGGCTGAGAGGGAACCGGCCCCTCTGCGCAGTCGTGCTAAGGTAGCACTGAGCTCTCGTGTGCTGGCGCCGTGTCACCGCGTTAGCAATTTTCATGCCCGACCTCACAAACTCTTCGCAACCCTTTGAGGCGGGCACCGTTGATACTCCTCTGTGTTCAGATAAGGACACTGAGGACCAGAGATGTTAAGGGACTTGCGCAAGGTCACGTGGCGAATAAGGGTGGGGCAGAAACTTGAACCGGGCTGACCCCAAAGGCTGTGTTTTCCGTGGTCTCCTGCGCTGTCTCCCCAGAGGTGGTCCACCGACCCCACATCTCAATTAATGGTGGCGCTTATTAAAATGCTGATTCCTGAGTCCCTCCTAAAACCCGTGGAAGCAGAATCCCTGGGGGGTTTTTTTCACCGTAAGTGCTGCGAACCACTGGGGCAGGGGCACGCCCTGTCCGTACCTGGAACCAGGGCTGTGCGGGGGCCTGGGCATAGGTAGCCTGGCAAACTAATTGACTTCCCACCCTCTGCCTGTGATGAGGAGTTTATTCGCTGATGTGGTCACCGTCTCTGCATTTTCTAGAACCCTTCCAATGGTAGAGTGTGCCAGGGCTGGAGAGTGGCTCACGTTTACCTGCCGTTTACCCGTGTGGAGCATCCACAAACTTTTGTTTTAATGCCCAGCTGGCATTTTTACCATGTAAATAACACCTGTTTGGAAAATAATCGAAGTGTTTTCTGTGAATCCAGACAGTCTGTGGAAATGGCTGTCATTGCAGAGAGACCACCGCAGTGAGAGTAGAACAGACAGCTTGGCCCGAGCCTCAGAGAGTGAGGCGGGCCCTGTGGGGAACCTGCTGTCTGTGGTCAAAGGAGAAGCAGCAGCTCTCACTACACTGTCCTGGCTGACCGCCGTCACAGCGCCTTGGCCACCAGACGCGGCATCCTGCGTGGCCTCTTTGACCGTGTGCTGGAGCACGCCTCGTCCGGGGGAAGGGGTTGGGAGTCTGGAACCTGAGCCCTGCGCTTGGTCATATAACCTGCCTCCTGCAGGGGCCACGACATGGGGAGGGGGTCAGTGTCCACCTGCAGTGTCCTGTGCTGTCTGAGCCCAGCGGGGAGGGGAGCACAGTGGAACTCATTCCACCAGGGCATCGCTGCAGGGTGCAGGGCCTGGGCCTGGCGGGACCCCGATCCTCTCCCCTCACCTCAAGAAGCCCCTGGCAGAGGCACAGGAGGCCTTGCCCCACTCCCCTGGGC
>RJWJ010031906.1:0-18923 GCA_004363605.1 Indri indri
CTTATCCTTTAAAAAAATTTTTTTTATTTGACAAATAATAGCTGTATATATTTATGGAATACAGTGTGATGTTTCAATACATGTATATATTTTGGAATGGTCAAATTCAGGCTAATACCTATCACATCATGTACTTATTTCTTTGTGGTGAGAACATTTAAAATCCCTTAGCAATTTTGAAATTAGCGATTTTGAAATATTTTATATGTTGTAGATATGAGGGGTCTCGCTCTGTTACCCAGGCTGGACTCGAACTCTTGGGATCAAGTGATCTGCTCGTCATTAGCCTCAGGAGTCACTGAGACTTACAGGCATGCCACCATGTGCCTGTCTTGTAATACATTATTATTAACTGTAGTCACTGTACTGTGCAGATCACCAGAACTTTTCCTAATTGAAACTTTGTAGCCTCTGACCTACATCTCTCTTTTCCCTGCTCTACCTACCCTACCCCCCAGCTTCTGGTAACCCCCATTTACTATTCTCTGCTTCTATGAGTTTGATTTTTTTTTTTTTTTAATATTCTATATGCCAGTAAGCTCATGCAGTCTTTTTGTGCCTGGCTTATTTCACTTAGCATAATGTCTTCTAGATTCATCCATATTGCAAATGACAGAATTTCCTTTTTAATTAAAAAGCTGAGTATTCCATTGTGTATATACCATGTTTAAAAAATCCAGTCTGTTGATGGGCACTTTGGTTTCCATATCTTGGCTACTGTGAATAATGGTGCAATGTACACGGGAGTGTAGACATCTCTTTGACATACTTATTTCAGTTCCTTTGGATATATATCCGGAAGTGGCATTGCTGTATCATATGGTACTTTTTTCTTTTTTTGAGGAACCTTCATACTGTTTTCCATAATGGCCGTATTAATCCACATTCCCACCAACAGTGTACACATCCTTCCCAATCCTTTAATCTTTTTGATAACAGTTACTCCAACAGGTGTGAGGTGGTGTCTCATCTCTTATCTTTCTTAACCACCCACCATGGGATCTGTAACCAGATCTCCCTAATTATACTAGTCTGCAAGGGAGGCTGGAATCAGTGTGGCATATGGGGTCTCATCTGCAGACATTGCTCCCCAAATAGTCTTTCCACAATTCAGACCTCCTTTTCTACCTTTGGGTCGTCCTCAGTACTTAAAAAGCCTCTTTCCCTTCATCTTTTCAGACTTTATTTTGAAATAATTTTAGGTTTAGCAGTTTCCACAATAATTACGCTCATCTAAAGTCTGATCATCATGGTGCTGGTATATAAAAACAGTATTGTCAAGTGGATCTTGTTGACTCATTTGGCTTTAGGGTATTTTGACATATTGGACCCTCAGTCTTGAGGTGTTAGCAGTTAGAACTTTTGGAGACCATTGAATCTAAAATTTCCAGTATCCTTGAGGCAGGAACAGACTTGTAGTAAAGGATGTAGTTTATGAGCAGGAGTTTGGAGCTGAGAGAAATAGTGCTTTCTGCTGATGATTAGTGTTCTCTGGGCTCCTTAGATTGTGGCTTTAGCCCTAAATCTTGGGGCTATAGTACTAGAGAGGAGGGCTCCTTTAACTGGAAAACAATTGAGGGCCACCAGTATAGGGGCTAGAGGCAAAGGACAGGAGCTTGAGCTATTGGGTTGAAGATTAAGAGTGTGCTGTGCCTACTTCAGAGTGTTAGTGCTGTAGCAGAGAGCCAAGCTTGGCTGCTTTGGGGAAGGGTTATCAGTATGAGGATAACCTTTGAACAGAGCAGGGGCTGTTTTTTAGGTGGCCTCCTGCCCTTGCAGACCTCACCAAGGGGTGGCAGTGTTGCATAATTGGAAGATTCCTTGTAGCTATTCAGTACAATGTCGTTAGAGCTTCACTGCAGCCCCTTCAGAGTAGGGATGCGGCTGTTAGATCTTTGGTTTTACAGGGCTTTTTCTTGTTTGTTTTGTTTTGATTTTCCAGAGTTTCAGGGAAAGCTGACCTACCCTGTTTACAGTGTCCCTGAATAAAAAGGCAAATCCCCATTCAGTGTGGGAAGGGCTCTGCAAACCTTTGTTGGTTTGAGATGGCTGGAACCAAGTTTTCATTCGAGAGAGATTTTTCTATGTTTTGAGAGACAGCACAGTCATTTTTCTTGCTCTGTTGCCCAGGCTGGAGTGCAGTGGCTCATCGCTCACTGCAATCTCGAACTCCTGGGCTCAAGCCGTCCTCCTGCCTCAGCCTCCCAAGTAGTTGGGACTACAGGCACGTGCCACCATGTTTGACTAATTTTAAACTATTTTGTAGAGATGGGGTCTTGCTATGTTGCCCAGGCTAGTCTCAAATTCCTGGCATCAAGTGATCTTCCTGCCTCCACCTCCCAAAGTGCTGGGATTACAGGCATGAGTCACTGCACCCAGCCCATGTACGGTGTATTATAGTTCTTTTATTATTGTTTATCTCTCTTTAATTTGTAAACTAAATTTTATCATAGGTATATATGTTCAGGAAAAAAGCAGTGTTTATAGGGTTCAGTACTATTAGGGGTTTCAGACATCCACTGGGGGTCTTGGAACTTACCCCCCGAGTATCAGGAGGAGTACAGTATGTATGTCTAACTTGGATGGATGTATGAATCTCTTAGCAATTGTGTTGAAATGTCAACTAATTCAGTAGGTCCAGGGGGGGCCCAAGATGTGCATTTCTAACAGGCTCCGTGGTGGTATTGATGCTGCTGGTTCAATACTTCAACTTAGAGTAATGTTCTAGAGTTTTTTCAAAGATGGATCTTGCTCTTCTCCCCACCTTTCCCCTAAAGGGGAACTTGACTTTGTACAAAACTTTCTATATAAACATTGCTAGCTAGGAGCCAAGAAAAAGGAAGGGTGGTCCCTGCATGTGAGTTCTTCTAATTAGCACAGGCCCACCCAACACTGGCTTCTGTTCCTTGTTCTTTTTTAAAGTCTTGTGAAGCTTGAATGGGAGACACGAGCAAAAAATGTTTATTGTGTCCGATGCTATTTTGTTTTTTTTTCCTCTGGGGTTTTTATTAGTGCAGGGAAATCTGGGGCATCATGGAGGGAGTCCTCAGCACCGTGGCTGGGCTGGGAAATTTCTGTGTGGCCACAAAGAAGAGTGAGTGACTCTCCCAAGTGTTTAGGAGAAGGTAATTTTGAGTTGCCCCTTCACTTGGTTGAATGTCTCTGAAAACCAGTTCTGGGTATTGGCAGGGACGTCGCTGTTTGATGTGATCAGTGGCCTCCTGAGCGTTGTCCTCTAGCAGTGTACCCAGACTCCTTCAGCTTATCTGGGATTCACTGCATGGTGCTGGAGATATCTGGGGCTGGGCCTTCCAAAACCATTGAGAGAACCACCACGAGGATGGGGAGTGACAGAACAAAACTGATGGTGATGACAGAGGGGTACTCTGGATTGGTCTTGGGACACATGGGTGCTCAGATGCTATTCTAAGTCATTGGGGAGCTAGGAACAAAAACATTCTAGTGGAGATGGTCATTAACACTTAGGTGTACTTGCTGTGGGCCAGTCGCTGTTAGGTGATGAGCCAAGTCCTGTTATCCTCATTTTACAGAGGGTTGCTGAAGCACATTAGCCTAGTGAGAGGTAGAGCTGGGATTTGAACCCTCTTCTGACTAGAACTTTTGCCCTTAACCACTGTGCTATGCCTAAAGTCTGAGCAGACTTCTGGTAGAAGTCTTTGAGTTCTTCCCTCTCCACCTCCAAAGAGAAAAGGGACCCCCTTGCCCAGAAATTTTTCATCATTTTGCCTGAGGCCTGCACTGGTTTTTGTAGCTACTCTTTAAGGGTATCTGTTGTGCAAGGAAGAGTTACCTGTGGCCCCCATCTTATGAGAACCATTAGATTTTTTAAAAACTTCTGTACCGAGGTCGAAAATATACCTGTTTTTATTTTTTTTGGATACAGGGTCTCTGTTGCCCAGGCTGGAGTATAGTGGCCTAATCATAGCTCACTGTAACCTTGAACTTCTAGGCTCAAGTAATCCTCACCTCAGCATCCTGAGTAGCTGGGACTACAGATACATGTCACCATGCACAGCTAATTTTTGTTTTTGTAGAGATGAGGTCTCAACTATGTTGCCCAATCTGTTCTTGAACTCCTAGCCTCAAGGGATCCTCCTGCCTTAGCCTTCCAAAGTGCTGAGATTACAGGCATGAGCCACTGAGCCTGGCCAAGATGTCTCTTATTTAGAGACCACTGTGGTCTTGCTCTGTTGCCCAGGCTGGAGTGCAGTGGTGTGATAATGGTTCACTGTAGCCTCAAATTTCTGGGCTCAAGTGATCCTTCTGCTTCAGCTTCCTGAGTAGCTGGGACTACAGGCATGTGCCACCACACCTGCTTAATTAAAAAAAATTCTTTTTTTTAATTACAAAGTCTCGCTATGTTGCCCAGGCTGATTGTGATCTCTCAGCCTCAAGCGATCCTCCTGCCTTTGCCAGAGCTATCACACCTGGCTAGGTATTTTTTTAATGGGGTTCAATCTAATGGAATCTTTTGTGAAAGTAGACCATGACAGTGGTTTGCTTTGCCATAGGGACACTGTGGGAAGTGTGTCCGAGTCTGGAGGAAGGTATGCCTGTGGGCATTCTGGGGCGGGTAGAAGATTTCAAAGTGTCCAGAGCTGAGGGATCAGCATGTGCTAGGGCTCTGGGCAAATATTAGCCCTAGTGAGCAGATAGTGTTGCAGGGATTGTGGGATATGTGAAGAGACGACAGGAGAGGTTGGATGGGGTTAAGGGCCAGGCTAGGAGGAGAATTTAGGTTTTCTGTGAAAAGTGAGTCTACTGCCATGATCAGTTTTGATTACTCTGGTGCTTGGAGGTAGACTAGGGGCAGGGAGGACCAGTAGGAGGCTGTTTACAGATAAGACATTATTAGATATAAATGCAGTGGGGGCAGTGAGTTTGGCAAGTGGTTGTCAGATGGTTTCTAAGGATGGGATACTGGGCCTTCTGGGTGTTCTGCCTGTTTCTTTGCACAACTTTCAAGGCCAGAAGGGGTTGGGTGCAGTGTATTCTCAAGATGTAGTCCTAGGATCCTAAACAACCTTTGGAAAGACCCCTTAAGTGCCCCTTAAGTATTTCCTGGAGAGAAATACTCACATTTTTTTTTGTAAGCAAAAAGTGCATCAAGAAGCGAAACAGCTACCAGAATTGATTTCCTGAAAATTTGCTTTTGTGGTTGGCATGTTTTCTGGGCAAAGTGTGACCTATAACGCTTCCTCCAGGGGGTGGGGTGGAACAGAGGGAGCATTTAAGCCTGCTAGTGCCAGTGCCAGGAGGAACCCTAGAATTATATTTGGTGGCTCATACTCTTCTGTCCTGTGCTTACTGTTCTAATGTCCCCCTCTGAAAATTGCTCTAATTTCCCATTTTTGCTTCCTGTGGAAAAAGTGAAAGGTAAGAAGCTTTAGTCTGTTTCTAATGCCTCCAACAAATCTCCCCACAGTTTCAGGCTCCTTTGTACTTGCCTCTTAACCTTTAGACCTTGGCCACAGGACTGTAATGTATAATTTCCTCAGGACAGACCTTTTGGAGTAGCACCATGAGGCAGGAAGTGGCACTATGAGGCAGGAAGAGTGGAGGAAGCATTTGGGAGCCCGAGCTAGAAACGCTGAAACTAGGGCGAGCATCACCTGAGCCTGTGCAGCCTTTGGAACCTAGCTTAGCTCTGTGCATGCTCCAGTCTGGAAATAGGAAAAACACACAGTAAAAGCAGGTTTTTCATATACTCTGTTTAAAAAAATCAGAGACTCCTGATGAGCTGGCTGGAATTGCCAGGGATTGAGTTTGGGGCCATTGCTGGGGAGATGCCTCGGCTCTACTCCAGGTCGGCCACCAGGTAGGGCTGGGTCTCCCTTAAGGCCTGGAGGAGCAAGTCCTTGCAGGTCTGGTTCCAGGCTGGAGCAAAGCTGAAGAGCTTCCTCATCTTCATTGGATTGGTGGTCTCCGCCCGTACTGCCTGGTACTGCTCCTCGCTCAGGACTTTCCCATACAGAGCATCCAGCACCCCATCTACGTCTGTAACCCGTGTGATGAGTGCTGCCCGGTGCTGGTCCAAGAAATGCAGTGCTGGGGGTGGGAGGGAGGAGAACAACTGAACCAGCACCCAGGGTGGGTCGGTTCTTGCTGGACACAGCTTGCTTCAGAAATTCCTCTGTAAACTTCAGCGGTGGGGCTCAAAGGGTGCAGTGGGATGAGTCTAACTCTGTCTCTCCCTTTTTCCCTCTGGCCAGGCTCTGTGCCCAGGGAGGAGTGTGAGTGGGTGGGTGGGCAGGGTCAGCCCAGCCTTGCTCTGGCTGTGGGACAACAGGTAGGCTGTGCAGGGGTGTGGTGGGGCTGGAGAGGGCCCAGGCAGGCAAGGTTGGGTGTGGAGGACTCACCTGGCTTTGCTGCTATCTGTGCAGGGGCCTTGATCCCAGCTGGTGCAGCTCCAGGGCCTGTAAGAAAAGAGTCAAGTGGTCCCCTTCCCTTCCTACCTTGCCTCCAGTCTCTCTGAAGTGGGCCATCCCCTTGGTCGGGATGCCAAGTTCAGGGCCAAGTGCAGGAAGCTTTGTCAGGAGAAGAGCTTTGTTTTAGAGGGTAGGAGGAACAGAAAGCGGAAGAACCTGAGGGGCAAACTTTCTGGAGGAGGGAAAAAATTAGGGGTAGATGAGGGGACATGGGCGAGCTCACCCTTGAGCATCACCTCCTGCAGCTGCTCGGCCATCTCCTGCATGCCCATGTCGCGAAGCACGGCTGCCGTGAGCTCGGCTCCATACCCCTCCAGATAGAAGCTAACGAGCTTGTCGGTGAGGTCCACAGCGTCCATGGGCAGCAGCGACCCCCGCGGGATACGCCCATAGCCGTCGCGCAGCGGTACTGACAGCAGCTTCAGCTTGAACTTTTTGAGCTCGCTGGCCGTCAGGTTCTCCAGCGCCTCCAGGATGGCGTCGCGCGCGCACCCCATGGCTCTGGGGTTCCCCGCCGCCGCCTCTTAGCCTGTCTGCCTACTGCCGACCAGGAAGTCTGCTACGGGGCGGGTCCTGGGACTCCCCGCCTTCTCCCGAGTCCCCATCTCCTGACTCTGGGCCTCAGCAACAGTCGCTCCCAACTTAACCCCTTATTTCCCGCCCACCGAGGCCTCTGGACTTGGGCGGTCAGGGGATGGCAGATTGCGTCCTCCAGCTGGTCTGCGAAGTGGGAACCTGAGACGGGGCAGAGAGGGGCTCATGGGTGGCACGTGCGTCTTTGGGCTTGCACCAGCTAGCACAGACCAGGAACCTGGGCTTCTGGGCTTGCTGTCACTCGGTTTATTGGAGCACCAAGGCTAGAATCTTGGAGTTCTAGAACCCTGAAATCTCCACATTTCCCTGAACCTTAGGATTCTCCCGTTCATGTCACAGAATCTTAGAATCATAACAGCTAGAACCATGAAGTTTCCCAAAATCCACAGACAGGGGAGAAATGAGGTTTAAAATGGGTGGAGGGTAACTGTGTGTGCTTTATCTCTCTGAGCCTCAGTTTCATTATCTGTAAAATGGAGATGTTAATATTCAGCCACTTAATATTCCAATATAACATGGGCAATCTGATGGCTCCTGAAACCTTGCCAGATGCTTTCCGGGAGTCAGAATTTGATCCCAGGAGCTGAATTTCTTATGAAGTGATGATAAGAGCCACTGGTTGAGGAAATTCTCAACTGGAGGGAAAATTATGGGTAGAGAGCCTGCTACTCTGGGCCCAGGGGGGTTGACCCAGAAGAGCATGCGAAAGATGGTGTGGGGTGGTATTGGAGCCTGTCCTGTGCCCGTAATCTTTAATTTGCTCTTAACATGGCTGGGAAGGTCAGTTGGTCTGGCCCCCGGGGCCTCCCTACCCTGGTCTTGCACCACACCCTGCTTTCTCTCCATCTCCAAGCTCCAGCCACTATGGCCTCTCAGTTCCTCAAACGTGCCAAGCTCCTTTGCTCTCCAAAGCTTTGTGAGTACATAATCGCTTTTCGGCCTTTTGGCTAAGATCAAGTGCAAACCTTTGTGCATGCCCAATAAATATTTCTGGAATGAATACTGAATGAATGGGCCTTGTGGCTCAAGGGAGGATACTAGTAACTGGAAGGTGCAACGGCCAGTGTTCCTTGGCTCATGGCAGTTTATCATCATGCCTTCTCACTGGTCTTTGTTCTTCTAGAATCTCCAATTCATTTTGTGCACTATGGCCAGAAGGATACATCTTCCTAACTCACACATATATGATCCTGCCTGTTCCCTGACAGCTCCTATGACTCCCCAGTGCCCTCAGACTCAAATCTAAGCTCCTTGGCTTGAACTTTGTGGTCCTTGTCAACCTCTTCTGCTGTGCCTTCCACCTTGCTGGCCTCTGAACCTCTGCATGTGCAGCACCTGTTCTCTGCTTGGCCTCTTTTCCCTCCTGGTCTACTGGGTTAGTTCCTGCCTGTCCTCTGACACTCAGCAGGAGTCACCTTTTCTCAGAAACAATAGAAATAATTTGAGCCTTTCTTTAAGCTGTGATCTTTCACATGCATTCTTTTTTTTTGTTTTGTTTTTGGAGATAGAGTCTCACTTTGTCATCCTGGGTAGAGTTCAGTGGTGTCATTGTAGTTCACTACAACCTTAAACTCCTGGGCTCAAATGATCCTCTTGCCTCAGCCTCCCAAGTAGGTGGGACTACAGGCACGGGCCACAACGCCCAGCTAATTTTTCTATTTTTTGTAGAGACCGGTTTCACTCTTGCTCAGGCTGGTCTCTAACTCCTGCCCTCAAGCAATTCTCCTGCCTCGGCCTCCCAAAGTGCTAGGATTACAGGTGTGAGCCACCGCCCCAGCAACATGCATTATTTCCAAGTCTTAGAACAATCCTTTTGAGATAGGGAATAGTAGTCACATTTTACAAATGAGAAGACAGGCTCAGAATGGGGGAGGATTTGCCCAAGATCACATCACTGAGGGTCATACTGCTTGTCTGTGTAGCTTCTGAGCCGGTCCTGTGTACTCTTCTCTGTTGTCTTTCCTCTCCTTTCTGGGCAAAATGAATTATTCCTTGGCCATGTGCCCAGGACGTCCCTATGATGCCTCTACCATAGCGGCTGTCATAAAATGTGTCTGTTTATTTGACTTTTCCCATCAGACCAAGAGCTCCTGGAGGGCAGAAACCAGATCTTGACCTTCTCTGGTCCATAGTACCCAGCACAGAGTTTGGCACAGACCCAGCCTTGATAAGCATTTGTAGAATGACAAAAGAATCCTAGAATCTAGAATCACAGAAATCTGCTCTTTTCACTTTGGTAGAATCTTAGAAGCTGTGGGTGTTTGACGCATGGAATTTTTAAAACAATTGCCTGATTGAATCCCTGCACAGAGCGGGGGTCCCCTTTGCCACATGGCCTTCTGACTGCATCTCTTTTGAACCCTTGTTTGGATTGGGTGGCCTTTGCTTTAAGTAAAACTAACATGATACCTTTCAACTGAACCTTTGGGACTGCAGGAAAATGTGCCTAGGGGAGTGTGTGGGGGTTGGGTGTGGGGGAAGAGAGGCCCAGGAGGAACAAGTGGCTCCTGCTCACGTCCAGCTTCCTGGTGGTGAGGGAGGTGAGCATGGGGGTCATGTTGGTGTGAACTGTGCCCCTTCCCTCCTTGTTTCTGGGTATTGCCACCCAGGGTCCTTCTTTTTGGGCCCAGCTTGCTCCTGGCATCTGACCCTGGTCAAATCCTACCGACACACACATTCAGACTGAGACACAGAAGGTCCTGGCTGTGATTATCACCCGTACCACCGCAGAGCAAATGTTAGCACTTTGGTGAGATGTCACAGGGAGACAGGGACAAGGGGCTGGGAAAATACAGCCATTTCTCTCAAATGGGAATCAAATCATTTTGGGTCTGATACCACTCAACTCTTGCTTTTCCACTATTCCCTATCTTCTGAATGTGTTTTGTAAGTTCTAGAGCATTCTGCAAATAGGAGGACGTTAATATTGTCATTACCATTAAATTGCCAGAATAATTTCCAAAAACCTGTTTTCTCCTCTGTAAGGTAGGAATAAACACACATATCTCATGGGGTTGTTGGAAGAATTAAATGAAATTATGCATATTAAGTGCTTAACACAGTGTCTGGAAAATAGTAAGATTCAAAAATGGAAGCTTAATAATAAGACAGTAATTATCATGGGGTTGGGAATCTAGTAGAATGCTCTGGAACTTACCACATCCTTTTAGAATAAAACAGAGTCTCCAAAAACTTTGTTCCCTGCTGAGTTCAGAATTTGCAGTGTGTTCTTAGAGTACATTCACCTGCCAAAAGGGGTCACTTGTTCTCACTGAGCTCCAACCTAAAACTGCTGCAGGAGTGAGGCTTCCAGTTCTCTGAGAAACTGTTTTTTGGAAATTACTCCAAAACCTTATGGTGCTAGTAAATGACGAAACACAGATTAAAGCTGCACACATCTGACTCCTAGGCCCAAATGTCAAACAACATTTCAAAAGTCCCACTCTCTGTCTTCAAAAATTGACAAGTTGCTTGGAGATATTACGTATATAGGAAATAAATATATGCTTCTTCCAGACTGTCTGGAAACACCATTAGGAAGGCAGATGTTGCAATAACGGCAATGATGATACTAACTTCCTCCTATTTGCAGAATGCTCTAGAACTTACAAAACACATTCAGAAGATAGGGAATAGTGGAAAAGCAGGAGTTGAATGGTATCAGACTCAATATAATTTGATTCCTGGACCCTCTGTCTCCTGGCTGTGTGACTTAGGGAAGTCACAGCCCTTCTCTGGGTCTGGAACCTGTGTCGATGTGCTCACCTCACCAGTCCATAGCGAAGTCAGTGCTCTGAGTCAGGATTTGAACCTGGTAATGACAGTCACTGCTGCCTAAGCCCTTGGGTGCCAGCACACTGTCCCTGTTTATTTGGCATATTTCCTAGTTTAATCCTCATGACAACCCTACAGGGATGGCATTTTATCCTACTTACCCTTATACTGTAGCTGAAGATACTGAAGCCCAGAGAGGTAGGTGATTTTCCTGGGGATTCCCAGCATGAACTTGTGATGACAGCATGTGGGACCTGCTTCTATAACAGCCCTGAGTCGGGGGTTTCTGGCCTCTCTCTGCATATGTCCAATAACAAGGAGCACTCACCTTCCAAGGCACTTATCCCTCTAGTTGCTGAGAAGCTCTCCCTTGGGAGAAGCTGAAATCTGTCCCTTGTGAGCTCTGTGGGCCCCATGGACCTTGTAGGGACCTTTCACATCTTTAAAATGGGAACTTGCAACACTAGTTCCTCACCCTCTCCTTCCCTGGACATGGCTTCTTGCCCCTTCTTGTCCTTAACATGCTTAAGACAATCAATATTCCTTCCATGCCCAGAGGCCAGACCTGGCCCGTCTGCAGAGAAAGATTGAGTTGACTATCAACTTTCTGCCTTGGACACCCACTCCTATGGATGAGAGGGGCAAGTGACCAGAACCTTCAGCCCCACTTGGCAGTGATGGAAACTCCAGATGAGATCTAAATTCTGGATGTTGAGTTGTTGAGCCTGAGTGGCTTGTGGTTTCAGAGACTAGCTCCAGATATACCCCATCCCCACCCTTTTCCTAATGATAACCTAAGGCTGAGTCTGAGCCATCAAAAATGGAAGAGAAGAAATCAGAGACTTGACAATAAAGAGAGCAGGGAAATAAAACTTCCCTGGATTTCTCAGTGTCCCAATAAAGAGCACTAGCTTCCTGACCCTTTTCATGTACCACGAGAATTAAATCTGTAGTCATTTGTATAGGTAATTGTTCCGATCCAAAAGAATAATAAAATATTTCTCTTCCTGAGAGGACGAAAAATGGTTACAGCCTGAACAAGGACCCCAGGTTAAGCCCTCAAGGTGCCAGGGAGCCTGGAGTAGCCATCTTCCTAAGCAGGCCAGTTAAGCTTGTGCCATCAGCATGCAACATGCAAGAAGGAATGAGCCCCAGAACTTGGAGACAAGTCCTAGGACTTACTATAAAAGCTGAGATGTGCAAGGGGCTGTCTGGCTTCTGGAGAGATTTTGTTTGCCTGCCAAAGTGTTGGAGTAAGGTGAGATCTTTGAGGAGGGGATGAGGACAGCTGCCTCCTTCCCCTTTATAAGCAGGGAAAGTAATTTTTCCTTCTCGCTCTCCTATGGAGTGTCTGGTTATTCACATAGGACAATTGACCTGGCTTTCATCACATCATCCTTGGGCAAAGGGATCCAAAGCATTTACTGTTAATATTTACTGTAAGTTCTTTAATAAGAAATCTGAGTCTGATCCAGAACATCTCGTGTGCACATTTGGGATAAAATTAATAAAAATGGATATTAAAAACCTAGGAGACAGGCAGAGAGAGTCTCCAAAGGAGAGATTAAGAGACTGAAACAGAAATAGAAACTCAGAGAGAGAGAGAGAGAACGGTTGAGAGGGGAATGGACAAAACAGGTAAGGGCCGAGGGAAGAGGCCAAATGAGAGGCACTGAGTCTGTGCATTTATTCATTCATCGAGTATTTACTGAGCACCTACTGTGTGCCACTCACTTTATTCAAAACTGGAGACAAGCAGTGAGCAAAATTTATATTCTGGTGGGAGGAGACAGACAATAAACCAACAAGCAAGTGAAATGTATTGCATGTCAGATGGTGATAAATGTTTTGGAGAAAAATAAAGCCAGGAGGGGAGATGTTGGGGAGATAGGAGACTTAAAATCAGAGAGTTAGGAGAGGCCTCAGTGAAAAGGTGATATTGAGTAATGATCTGAGGAAGGGAGGGGAGAGAGCCAGGCGATAGCAGGGTTTGAAAGAGTGTTCCAGGCAGAAGGGATGGCAAGTGCAAAGTCCCTGAAGCTGCAGACAGCAAGCGGACGGGGTGAGAAGCAGGTCAGGGTGATGAATGAGCTCAAATTGGGTAGTGCCTTGTGGGCCACAGTGAGGACTTTGGCTTTTGTTCTAAATGAAATTTCAACTGAGATATGAAAGATAAGCATATAGGAAGGCCTGAGGCTCCCAGAGCAGAACTAAGTCCTGAGCTGCAGGCTCCGGATTAGGTTCATTCATTCATTCAACTCTCTCTCTATCATTCACTCTCCAAGCATTTAGGGAGGCCTACTTTACCCCAGGGCTTGTGCTGGACACTGGAGAGACTGACATGGAAAATACCCTCCTCTCAGATCTGGAAGAAGAAAACCTTTCAGGGTGGGGTGAGATCCTGCCCTCCTGTAGGTTGGGATAATACTGTCAGTGAGACTTTGATGAGCCTTAAGCTTGGGGACTGAGTGGGTGACAAGCTGGGGAGGGGCTACAGGCAAGGAGGAAGGAAGCCTGAGAGTGTGGAGGCTGGCATTGGGGAAAAAGGGGAGACCATTCCCCTCCCCAATTTTCTGTCTTTTCTGTGCTGCGAGAGGCCCTGTCTCCCTGCTGGTTCTGAGCTCTTGCTCCAGGCTGAGCAGAGGAGAGGACAGTGGATGGGCCAGGACAGGTGGCCCTGACATGTGATGCCTGCCCGTTGACTACTCAGCCCTCACTTTTAGAACAGTTTCCAGAAGTGATGGGAGGGGAGGGGCATGGCAGCTAAATATAGTCCTGGGGCCATGGCTCAGTCTGGGAGGTCTGTCCACTCGCTGTGTGCCCGTCATGCGTGGTGTCCACTGCCAGCTGCTCCTGAGTCCCCTGTCATTCCTCTGAGCTTGCTGCTTGCCTGTTGCTTGTCTTTGTACACAGCTCTGACCGCTCTACGGTTAGGCCTGACCCAACTGGTCCTCTTGGGAGTCTCTTTTGGCCTAAGATCTCCAACCAGACTTGTGAGTTCTCTGGGCTGGAGATATCGGGGAGGGTGGGCTGGGGAGCCTGGAGAGGTGGGTGAGAGGAGGGCTGCGGGTGGGGGCTCTGGAGAATTTGGGGCTGGAGCTGAGGCCAAGGCCTAGGTCAGAGGCTGAGGCCTGGGGCTAACACAGGGGCAAGGACAGCAAGTAAGACTGCTTGCAACCCGGGCTTGTGTTTAGGAACTGGAGTTGACAAGGGCCCTGACAGGGCATATTTTGGGGGCTGGGGCTAAGAACTGTAGTCGAGGCTGCCCTTGGGCCTGAGACTGAGTTTCCCTTCCGCTTGGCCAGAATCAGAGTCCCTTCCACTATGGGATGTGAGGTCTTTATAGGCTGGGGTTGGGGCGGCCCGCTCGGCCTCCCTGACCGACTCCTCTTCCACCCAGGCCCGCTATGTCGGCTGCGCCCGGCCTCTTGCACCAGGAGCTGTCCTGCCCGCTGTGCCTGCAGCTGTTCGACGCGCCTGTGACTGCTGAATGTGGCCACAGTTTCTGCCGTGCCTGCCTTGGCCGCGTGGCAGGGGAGCCAGCAGCGGATGGCACCGTACCCTGCCCCTGCTGCCAGGCACCCACGCGGCCTCAGGCACTCAGCACCAACCTGCAGCTGGCGCGCCTGGTGGAGGGGCTGGCGCAGGTGCCGCAGGGCCACTGCGATGAGCACCTAGACCCTCTGAGCATCTACTGTGAGCAGGACCGCGTGCTTGTGTGCGGCGTGTGCGCCTCGCTCGGTTCGCACCGTGGCCACCGCCTGCTGCCCGCCGCCGAGGCCCACGCGCGCCTCAAGGTGCGGGACCCGGGGAGGGTCGGGGTCCGATGGGATTGTTGGACGGGGCGGGGCCCGGCCAATCGGAAGGTCGTTGCACTAACTTGGATTCCTAGCTCCAGAGCCCCACGGGCACTTGGAGTTGCGGGGAAAGAGTGCGGGGACGAGGCAGCCAGGGAGGGGGGTTCCGAGGAGCTGAAGGCGGAGCCTGGCCAAGAGGAAAGCCTGGAAGAGCCACGCGTGGTCGGGTCCTGGAGGGGGCGGTGCTACGCAAACCTAGACTTCGCGTCCTCAGCCCCTGGCTGCACGGAGATGTGGGGGGCGGAGGCACAGGGCGGAGTCTGACGATCTGGGGGCGGAGCCTGGCGCTACAGAATTGACTTGGCGCCCGCCTTCCACCGGGACTGGGCGGTCCCGTCCAGCGGGCACGTCTGCGCTGCCTAGGCCCGCGTTAGATTAGGGGCACGGCGCCCCGGCGTGGCCACCGGCCCGGGCGGAGCTGTCGGGTTGTGCGCAGCTGCTCAGCTGAGGCTCGCGCGCCGCCAAAGCTGCCGAACTGGCGCGGGCCTGACGTTCGCCAAGTGGGGCTTGATGGAAAGGGAGGCGGGAAGGGCTAGGCACGCGGGGGCCTGCTCCTCTGTGTTCAGGCCCAGGGTGGCACCGAGACCCCAGTCCAGGCTGTTTTTCTGGTTAGAACTGGAGGTCCTGAAGGCCTGGAGAGCCCACACACAGCTGTGCGCGCCCCGAGGTTTGCATTGGCCATGAGCGCCCAGCAAAGACACTCACATTCAGACATAGGCGAATGGTCTGAGACGATGGCACACACTGGATAGTACATGTCATACGTGTGGCAAATCACACGCATGTGGCTACAGGCGGATATGTGTCCACACAGCCCCAGGAAGGTCAGTCATGAACTATTTATTGGGCTGTGGAAAAATAAACGACAGGAGTAGGGGCACGAGGAGGCGGGGTCTGGCGGTGTGGAGGGTCCTCGGTTCCTGCGGTGGGGACGCAGCCTTTGTCCTCTGCGACAGGTGCGTGCAGCGCGGGCTTCATTACCTTTGCGCTGCTTCTTTCCTTGGCCCCCAGTCTCCTAGAGGGGGAGACCACGGTCTTCTGGCAGGTATTGGAGGCTCTCAGACTTCCCCAGGGACCCAGCCTCACAGTCCCTACCGCTCCTGCCTTGCTCTGTCTGGCCCACTCCTGGCTGGTGGTCTCCTCGCCCAGGGCAGGAACCGCCTCCTCCTGGGAGCCCTCCCTGCCCAGGCTCACCTCCGCTGATGACGTCAGAACTCCCAACCTCACCCGTCTTACTTGCGAAGAGAGAACAGAACCCGTGGAAAGGAACAGGGAGGCAGGCGTCCCAGGAGCCTTGAAGGGGGGCGGGTGGGGCGAGATACAGCCCGCCAGGGTCAGCGTCAGCCCGGCCCTAAGCCACAGGTAGGGGCTGGCCAGAGTTCTGAAGGGGAGACCCCAGGAAAGAGCCTGAAGGACAAGGGGGACAGGAAGGCTCTGGAAGGGACCTGGGTCCTTGGCGAGGGAGACGGGTTGGGTCTGGTGCCCCAGTACCAGAGTCAGAGTGGTCGAATGGGACCCGCTGGCGCTGGGCCTTGGAACTGTACCGCCTCCTCTTGCATGCGCATGTCGAGCAGCACGTCCGCCGTGAGCTCGGTGGCGTAGTCCTCGCAGTAGAAGGCGACCAACTTGTCGGTGAGGTCCATGGCGTCAAGCGGCCCGAGCGCCCCCCGCGGGACGTTCCGAAAGCCCTGGCGCAGCTGCACCGACCCCAGCTTCAGCTTGAACTTGAGCTCATCCGCTGTCAGGTTCTCCAGTGCCTCCAGGATGGCGTCACGCTTCCTTCTCATGGCTCAGCCCGGCGCCTCTAAACCTCCGAGGGCTCCGCTGTTAGACACCAGTCCCGCCCCGGGGCCGCAGTCAGCCCAGGAGGACGACCTGGGGAGGAGACTGATCTGGCAGCCCGCCAGGGGAGCCCATGGTCCAACCCTGAGGCTCCTGCTAGGCTGGGACTCCTCTGCAAACACCACCAGGACCTCCCCTTCTTTCCCCTGGAGGAGTGTGTGTTGGGGGGAGGTGCCAATTTGTTGAGGCTGAGATTGCTGTTCCCGTTCTGTAGAGGAGGAAACCGAGGTTGGAAGCCATGACAACAGGAATGGAGCTGTCTGATTCTAGGGCCATGCATTTCCCAGCAAAGAAGTGGCTTTGGCAGGAGCTATTAGGAACTCACCTATACTTGCATTTCAGGAATCACAAACTGACAGGCCTTGGGTGGGATCCAGCCACAGATATGATTGGTCGGTGGATGCAAGGGAAACCTTTATTAAATTGCCTGCCCCCAGAGGCCATGGGTGGGCGGGGAGGCTGACTGGGGGACAGGCTGACTGGGGAACAGGCCGACTGAGGCTGGTGTTCTGCTTTTAAGTAAGGGGTGAAGCCCAGGAGTAGGAGGAGGTTGCATTTCTTCTTTCACACGTCCCCTGCTCGCCCCCTGAAAACTGCTGTGTACCAAGCTCTGTACCGGCCTGTCTGGTAGGGGAGACCAAACCACACTTGTGTTTGTCATTCTCGCAAAGACCTGTGCTGAGGGCCTGACTGCTGAGGGGATGGGATGAGGAAAGGCCAGGACAGGAGGAGTTAACAAAGTGGACAATGGCAGGGGAAGGCGCCAGGCTCAGGAGCAGTACTGGCCAGGGCCTAGAGGCACGCAGCCGGGTTTGGGGATGGGAAGATGGCTGGAGGAGGACCCAACACTGAGGCTGAGCTACAGAGGGCAGGTTTAGTGTGGGAGGTGTGGGTTCGGCAGGGGAGCGGCATCCCCGTGACTTCTCCATGCTCTGCCCCCCAGACGCAGCTGCCGCAGCAGAAGATGCAGCTGCAGGAGGCGTGCATGCGCAAGGAGAAGAGCGTGGCTGTGCTGGAGCATCAGCTTGTGGAGGTGGAGGTGAGGAGCTCAGCATGGTGGAGCCTGGGGACTGCGGGGGGGGGGGTGGGCAGGTAGGGGGTCCCCAGCCAAGTACTTTTGTCTGTTTGTCCCCTTCCCCCTGCTCCCTGCAGGAGACAGTGCGTCAGTTCCGGGGAGCTGTCGGGGAGCAGCTGGGCAAGATGCGGGTGTTCCTGGCTTCATTGGAGGGCTCTTTGGACCGCGAGGCAGAGCGTGTGCGGAACGAGGCAGGGCTCGCCTTGCGGCGGGAGCTGGGGAGCCTGAATTCTTACCTGGAGCAGCTGCGGCAGATGGAAAAGGTGCTGGAGGAGGTGGCCGACAAGCCACAGACTGAGTTCCTCATGGTGAGCACTGAATGACCTACCCTCCCACCCCTCGGCCATAGCTCAAGCCCCAGAGACCTCATCCCATTGTTAGTCAGGGAACCTGGGGCCCAGAGAGGGCCAGGAGGAGCTGGGGTCACACACCCAGGAGACGCGGGCCTCAGGACTGCTATATAGTTGTTTAGGTTGGGCACTGCACAAGGATACTGTATTAGGTGGGCACCATTCATATCGTAGACCTTGTAGGTATGTATATTTATTAGGACAATCTTTGAGCAGGTAGAGTTGGAGTTTCTTGGGGAGAGGGTACCTTTCTCTAATTCGCATACAGGTAGAAGGCTAGAGGTGGGCTCGAGTTCTGGGTTTTTGTCTTTTATGATTCTTCCTGAGCCCACACTCAGCATTTCTGGTTGTCTACTCCACCCTCAGAAATCCCCTGTGTCCTCCTCCCTGCCTCACCTCCACTCTCTTTTTTTCTTTCTCTAGAAATACTGCCTGGTGACCAGCAGGTGAGATCAACCTGGCCCTGCCCCTTTGCCCAACTTGCCCTGGTCTTCCGGGGACACCAGCTGGCTCTCCCCCTGCTCACAATGTGCCTGCACACCCCCAGTTCAGGCCACTGCCATTTCCCTGCTTGGGCACAGTGTTGTACACTGGTCTTTGCCCCCTGGGACCTCCTAGCCGGGCGCAGTGAGACAGACATGGGCAGGGACACAGGCATCGCCATGTGCTCGGTGCAGCTGTGGAGGGAAAGGGCTGGCCGGGGAAGGGTTCCCAGGGGAGTGGACATCTGAGCTGGACCCTGGAGGAATGACGAGGAGCTGGCTAGGTAGAGTTGGGAGAAGAGCACTGTGGGCAGCACGAACGGCCGAGGCTGAAGGGGAAGAGAAGGTGAGGCTGGTGTGGGAGGTGGGGCAGGCTGGGCGGGAGGAGGGGGGGGTGCCGAAGAGCTTGGACCTTATCCCGACAGAAGGATTTTTTAAAAAACCCTGTGATAAAACATAGAGAACACAAAGTTAACCATTGGAAGCATTTTTAATTGTAC
>RJWJ010031907.1:0-18865 GCA_004363605.1 Indri indri
TATTCCAGTTATTTCCTACAAAATGGTTAATAAGAGCCAGCTATATAAATGTTTCAGAAAAACATGAACTATTAGATTATATAATCACATCAACCTGGGTAGTTAATACTTGAGGGTCTTAATAATTCCAACTCAATCTAGCTAAGTATTACATTTAGTATTACATGAACCTATACCTAGGAGAATAAACAGCCTAATTTTTAAGTAAAGGTTGCTTTAGTTAGATTAACAAATGCACTTTTGAATTTACCTGTTTTCTTCCCCAGAGTGAAATAAAAAATTAAAGAAAATTCAAAGGCCAGAGGCAAAATATAACAGCCCCAAACACACAAAATATTAGTAAATGTACTTATAACGAGCAAAGTAAAGCACACATGACTGAGAAAAGATGGTTCTTCAGGTAAGTTTAGCCTTTGAGAATGTAAAAGGATTAAAGTTTCTAAATTAAGATTTTCAAGATGATTTTAAAATGCTTATTCCATTTATGAGTAAGAGCAAAAATAGCTTAGAATAATTTTGCAATCTAAGTCTATCTACTCAGAATACCTTCTCTTTTAATTTCAAGGATTTATAATATATTGTTCAGTAAGAGTCCTTGGGTGCTTCCTTTTCTCTTCCTCCATTCCCCTCCCCAGCCCCCAAAGCCCCAGTTTCTTATTTATATTTTGGGCAGATCAGTTAAAAAACAAACTTAAGAAAAAGCAAATATACATAATTAGAACTTGTATGTTGTGGAAATACATATAACTACAGAATAAATTACCTGCATCACAACTGACATTACATTACCTTCATTTGTACTACCCACAAGTTAAACAGCTAAGAATAAGGCTTAAACACGCGATTACTTCCTTCATTCGATACTTAGCCTTGTATTGTATTTTATTCATATATTATTCACTTTTTTATTTTTCCTTTTTTAATTTTTTGCATACAGTATTTTCTTCTTCCCACAAATTCTCAATTATTTTACCGCTAAAAAAGCTTTTCCTAAACATGTTTCAAAATCAAAGCTACTAAGATAAACAGTTGTCTTCCCTCTCTCCTCACCTTCATTCTCCTCTGGTGTGTCATTTTCTGGCCTCTATAGCTTTTCCGTAAGTGTTCAAAAACTAGATTACATTTTAAAAATAGAAGGCACAGGAAAAAAAGATCCACCTTAAATAGCTATGAGAAATATTTGGCCCAACTCTAAGAAATCTCTTCTCGTTAAACCAAGGGAGTAGCGAACCTGCCGCTGTCCCGTCTCCTTCCATACTTCTAATCTAGGTCATTTTCACGTACAAATGAAAATATTCTGAATAATTTCTCTACGTAGGGCTATATATACACATATAGACGAAATTTTCTGCTACCATCTGAATATGAACCACTGGATCATCAAGATAAGCAATTAAGTCCTGAAAGCCATCAAAACTTGTCTAACCTACAAAATATTTAAATATGAATTTGTATTATCAATATAACTAAACATCAAGAAAAAATGAGAGTAATGAACTTGCTGCAAACCTATAACAGATTCAAAACACTAAATAACAGCTGTAATAGAAGTTTAAATTTATTCATACATAATTCTATTTGTTAATGTTCTCTTTCAAATTCTATGTCATTTTTAGATGGACTCCTGAAAGCATGAAAATGAATATAAAATTCTATAATCTAAATCTGCTGCCCCAAATTTTTTAAGGAATTTAAAATGCTTTAACCCACAATCACACAAAGGACATGTACACACGTGAATCAGCTTCAGTTTTCATATTCTTTCTTAAGTCGCATGACTTCTAAACATGGGCAGTTTGTAACTGTGAAAGGATTAGGTTTTAAGTTTCAGAATTCAAGACACTGGGTTCCTAAGTAGTTCATGACATGCCTTTTACTTCATCATACAGTTAACCTATATAACATGATTACAAGTTTCCTTCCCCTTTTTAGGTACCTGGCCAAGCTAGGCAAAATTATGACAGAGAAATTTACCTTTATCACTGTACCATAGTGCTTTTCCCCATTCACCACCCTCCCACCTCCAGTTTCTGCTTTCTCCATCCTCCTCAAGTGCCCTAAGTGCCCTATGTTGAGCACAAGTAAATGTACTAAAGCTCCAAAACCATTTCTCGATCTGCCCAAAACCTAAGTGAGCCTCCATAAAGGCAATAGTAATTAGTCAGTTCTATAAATGCCTTACTGTTTAAAATGCATTGTTTAACATGCCATAAATCATTTTTGCAATTTCGATTTTATTGTAAATCTAAACTCTGTTGATGCATTCTTAGTTAGGAATTCAAAGTCTGGGGCTCCCATAACCCTGTGGTCCCCAACCCCACGGCCTGTTAGCAATCAGGCCGCCCATCATTGCCTGAGCTCCTCCGACCCCTACACCCCTCCCAATCCATAGAAAAATTGTCTTCCCTGAAACTTATGAACCGGGCCGCCCAGCAGGAAGTGAGCAGTAGGTGAGTGAGTGAGCAAAGAGTCATCATCATCTGTGTGTATAGCTGCTCCCCACTGCTCACATCACCGCCTGAGCTCTGCACCACCTGCCCTCATGGAAAAGTTGTCTTCCATGAAACCAGTCCCTGATGCCAAAAAGGCTGGGGACCGCTGCTATAACCCACTAACCACTAAAAGAAATATGTAGAGTAGTACTGTGTTCCAGTGTGTTTACTCAGTCACTCTTCATTTGGCCACGTATATCCTTCAGAGAGATACAGGCAAGGAAATGTCTAATACCAAGTGAAGTGTATTTTAAAGTGGGCAGAGTATATTCCTTTTTCCAGCACACCTGCTTCATTAAAAGATGGTAATTTTGGATATATACATAAGAAATCTGAAGGACACATTACATATTGCTAAGGGGTAATGTCTAGCAAAAGAACCAGGGGAATGGGGAAGTTTCCCATTTACTTACACACTTCTATACTGTTTATAGTTTTTAATAATAAACATATTGCTTATATAATTTTGTTTTAAAATCAGCCAAAAATGTAAAGAATAGTAAGTTCAATTGATATGAACAAAGACCTTGAAATGATCTTCTGAAAAAGAAGATCAATGTCAACAATCATGATTCTAATGGATAAAATGCTTATTGTTTTTATTTCATCAAAGCATTCTACCAACATAAACTATTCCTTATGGTAGTTTTTACTTTCACTTCACAGAGTGCTAAAAACCTTCAGGTCATTTGAACCTTAAATTCTTGCCCCAAAATATCACAAACTCTAGAATAAAACTCTGCTACACTTTTTATACCCCATGTTAATTATAATCATGTGGAAACTACAGGTTAACAAAATGCCCACTGTTGTTTTTCTGACCTTGAACCTACAACTTCTATTAAAATGTCCAGTTATAAATTTATAGTAACACTGACACAAATTTTATTAATAAATAACCACCACATGTTCAAACAGTAATAACACTCTAATTAGTGCTAAACTTTGCAAAATAAAGAGCCTACTGTTACACAGATACTTAATGAAATTCAAATTGAGAAAAAGAAGGTAGACAATATTGCTAAATAATATGGTTTAATGTCCCAATAGGTATATATGGAATTAAGTAAGTATAAAACTACCTTCTTATAACTTTCATAATTCTACAGTCACAAAATGGGAAGAATTTCAATTTTTTTTGCTCAGTTTAGCAACCATTAGTTTTAACTTAATATATTTTATGCCTAATGAAAGAAATATAATAAAAAAACTAAATATTTTACCAGCTGACAATGGTAGGAGGCCTGCACCCTTGTGTCAATATCTGTCAAAACAAACATGTAAGACAAGGATTACTACTCTTGGTTTAGATAATGAGAGCCAACTACCAACATTTTCCTAGAGATACTTAACATCACAGGAAAATTTCTGGTGAGTTATCTATCACATCAGCAAATGACATTTTATCATTTAACCTTTCTCCAAAAATACATAGTATATATTTTACACACCTATTAGAATGGCCAAAATCCAAAACACTAACACCAAATGCTGGCAAGGAATAAAAGGATGTGGAACAAAAGAAGCACTCATTCATTGCTGGTGGGAATGCAAAATGGGACAGTCACTTTGGAAGTGTGGCAGCGTTTTATCAAACTGAACACACTCTTAACATATGCTCCTTGGTATTTACCCAAAAGAGTTGAAAACACATTCACGAAAAAAATAAAAACACTGCACATGAATGCTTATAGCAGCTTCATTTACAATTGCCAAACTAGGAAGCAACCAATATGTCCTTCACTGGGTAACGGAAAAATAAACTGTGGTACCTCCAGACAATGGAACAGAGTCAACACTAAAAATAAATGAGCTATCAAGTCATGACAAGACATGGAAGAAACTGAAATGCATATTACTAAGTGAAAAAAGGCAATCTGAAAGATCAGTGATTGCCAGAGGTTAAAGGGCAGGTAGGGACACTTGCCATCACAAGTGACCTTATGAAGAGAGGCAGAGTTGACACACACAGAGCAGAAGATGAGGTGAAGATGAAGTAGAGAGATTTGAAGATGCTGACCTGAAAGACTGGACTGATACACGAATGCCAGCGGCCACTGGAAGCAGGAAGACACAAGGAACGGATTTTTCCCCGGGGCCTTTAAAGGGAGCAAAGCTCTGCAAACACCTTAACATCAACCCAGTAACACTGACTCAAACTTTTAGCCTCTATTAACTGTAAGAATAAATTTGTTGTTCTAAACCACCAAATTTGTGGTGGTTTGTTGCAGCAGCCCTAGGAAATAAATGCAGTCCCCTCGCTGCCACTGTGAATGTATGTTACGGTAAGTGGTTGAGACATTATCCAGGTCTCTGAAAAGTCATCTAATTTTTATGTAGGAGAATGACATAATCAGATCTCTGTTTCATAATGTTAAATTTGGTGCCAATGTTGAGAATTTATTGGTGGGAAAAAGAAATTAGAAACAGGAAAACCACTTGAAAACTAAAAATCCAGACAGAAGATAAAGTTCCGAATTACCAGATATTTGTGAAAAACCATCACTAGAAAGAAAGAGACAAAAACAAACAGCTGTGAAAAGGTACCTCAATGAACACAGACAATGTAGGAAATGGGAGAAATTTCTAAATATGTGCATGTAATATTCTCAAAGGGATAAGAGAGGCTACTGCATCTATGAAAGAAGAATGGGATGCTATATAGAAGAAATAAAAATGAGAAAAAGCTCTTAGACATTAATAATAGCAGCTGAAATTAATAAGTCAATACAAGTATCAGAAAAATGAGGTTGAGAGAATATTTTCCAGAAAGAAAAGCAAAAACATCTTTATCCTGTAAATCTACGGATCTGAAAAGGAAAAGAAAAGCAAAATGCAAAGAGAAAAAGAAGAGTAAAAAAACTGTCTCATTTTTAAAAACACAGTGTCAATCCAAGAGAGACAAGTTCCATGACAAGGAGTTCCAGAAGGAGAGGAAAAAAAAAAAATTAAGTGGCAGAAATTACTGAAGCCTTCTACAATAAAATATCCCAGAGCTGATACACACTAGTCTTCAGTTTGAAAGGCTGAGTAGATGAATGAGGGAAAAAATAACTGACCTCTAGACACAGTCTTGTAAATTCTCAGGCACAACGTGTAAAAATAGCCTAAAAGCTTCTAAAAAAACAAAAAGCAGACCATCTATAAACAAGGTAATAATTCTACAAGTGATCAACAAATAAGGATAATTTTCAGAGTAAAAGGAGGTGCTGTTAAAAGGTGTAATTTGGGAGTATTCCAGACAAATCAGGATATACGTATGGTCACCTTTCTTATAAAGGAGTAAGAATCATACTGGCATCAGATGTCTTAGCAACATGGGAAGCTAGGCAGCTATGAACAATGCCTCAAATGTTTTGAGGGAAATTAATTTTAACCTAGAATTCTACTCCCAACTAAATTTCTGATGAATTGCAAGTAGCAATTTTGCAAAATAAGGAAAGAAATTTTCAGACATGCAAGGACTTAGAAAATTTACATTTCACAAATACATTTTGCTAAGGAATTAACTTTAAAAAGTCCTCAACTATGTGCATATATTCCTTTAATATAAGTTTTAAAACACAAATATTTTTAAAAGCCAAAATTGATCAGAAGTTTTGTAATCTATTTTACAAGAGCTAGTTAATATTAATATAATGCTGATCCCAAAACCTTACATACCACACAGGACAATCTCATTATGAGTATGAAAAAAAAATCCTAAAATATCAGCACATCTAATCCAGCAGAGCTAAAAGAATAACATACCATAACCAAGCATGATTTATTTACTCTGAGTACAAAGATCCTTCACCATTAGAACTTTATTACTATCATTCTCTATATTAACAAACTAAGTGGGAGGGGAAAGGTGTGATCATGTCAGTATATGTTGTTTTTTTTAAGTATTTAAGGAAAGTAAATATCAATTATTAACTTTTAAAGTAACTTCTTACTCAGAAACAAAAGTAACTTCTTTAACTTAAAAAAAAAAAGTGTATTTATCAGAAACCAATAGTAAACATCACACTGAAAAGCAATTTCCATTCAGGTAAGGAACAAGACAATGAGGCCAACTATGATCATGATTACTGTACATCATTAAGAAGGCTCTAGCTCTGTGCTATCCAACGCAGTAACCATTAGACACAAGTGCTACTGAGCATTTGAAATGTGGCTAGTCCAAATAGAGATATGCTCTAAATACAAAATAAACATGGAATTCCAAAGACTTAGCATTTAAAAAAATGTAAAACAGCTCATTAATAATTTTTATATTATGCATCGGAAATAATATTTTGGATGTATTAAAATCAATTGCCCGCTAGAAATTTAAAATTACATACATTATTCCCATTTATGGCTCTCAATGCATTTCTTTCGGGCAGCACTGCAGTCTAGCCAATGCAATGACTTAAAAAAAAAGTATAAAAACTGAGTAAGAAACAGAATCATCTTTGTGTGCAGATAAGTGGTTGTGTGACAAGAAAATCCAAAAGAATCATCTGAAAACCAGACAACCAGAGGGAGAATTCACTAAGATAACTAGACACTAAGTAAATAATAAAAATTGATAGCTTTCCTATATCCTATTCATAACCACTTAGAAAATGAAATGGAAAAGGATCTGAGTCACAATAGCAAAAGCAACTTTAAAACACAGTCATGTTATACAACACCCATATTTGAGTGTGTGTGTGTGTGTGTGTATAAAATTCTATTAATAGGCACTAAAAAAACCCTGAATATATAGAAAGACAGACTTGTTCCTGGGTGGGAAGGATAAATACAATTCTGCCAAAATTAACCTGTAAACCAAATGCAATCCCCCAATAGAAATCCTAGTAGGATTTTTCTCAATTGTTTTGTATGGTTACTTGATAGATTAAGTAGGTTACCTGATAGAGTTAGGCTCCAAACAGCTAAAAATGTAGATTTAAGAGTCATCACTGACTCTATTCATATAACACGAAATCCCTCAGAAACAGTACACCAGTTATAAGATAAAGGATTAAGGGCAGACACTAGAAGAACCAGGAAGAAAGGCAGAGGAACCAAGAGTAGTGCCCTAGAACCAAAGCATGAAGGCTGTTAGGAGTGTCAAAGGCTATAGAGAAGGCAAGTGGTAATGTCATTGAAGTACAGCAAGCAGTTAACCTGGCCTAAAACAATCCATCGCTTTTTTGCCTTCATTATCATATAATTTTTTAAGTTATATTTTTATATATTGCCGAACTAGCTAGTTTTTCAAGTATGTATTTATCAACAATAAGTCTATTCTTTAGGAATTCCTGAGTTCCCAGAAATAAGGGTGTACTAGTCATTGTGATGTGGGATTGTTGACCTTCCAAAATTTTTCTGGTATTATGCTCAAATCTTTCAACTCAATTTAATAAACACTCAGTATCTCATATCCATTACTGTGCTAGGTAGCAGAGATTGATTCATACACTCAACAAATACGTGTCTCCTATATGCCAGGCAGTGGGTGTGCAGTAGTGAATAAAATACAAATATCCCTGCCCTCATAAAGGTTTCATTCTAGTGGAAGGATAAATTAAACAAACGTACTCTCCCTTAAGAGAGTAATTAACAACAAGAAACAAAATTATAATCACCTATAGTTAACATGCCTGTACTGTGGCATCATATAATATAAATAAACCTAGTTAACTTAAACATTCATACAGTCAGCTCCTAATTATCTGTGGATAAATTATCCATGCATCAAGGGCAATTCCTTAATACTGATTCATGTTTCTGGATGGTATCCTATCCAAATTTCTACCATGTAATCTTCTAACACATGATATAGTGTTAAGAATACACAGGCATTACACATACCAGTTTTACTATGTCCACCATTTTCCAAATGAACTTGCAGAAACAAACTCCCTAAATCCAATTCCCTTCAATTCATTTCCCAGAGCCACTAACCAAACTCGATTCATCTCTAAAACTGCCCCCAAACTATTAATAATAAGCCTCTAAACACGGGCCTACCTTTCCTCTATTAGATCATGGTCTCTAAATTTTAAGGATCTCGAAAGACCCCTTTGTAAAAACTGCTGACATTCCAATCACATGTACCTTAATATTGTGTACTACTGCTCTAGTATACTGTAAACATTATAAATCATGCACAAAATATAGAAATTTTTTAAAAATGAGAGAAAGAATTTCTATCATTTTCCTCCACCACACCAGCAACTGATTGCATGTATATCCTACAGTATTATGTACCCTGCAAGGAAGACATCATTCTATCTTAAAGAAACTGAAGCTGAGAGGTTAAATTTTCTGTGGTCACAAACTACACAGGATGAGGTAGAGCCTGATTCAAGGGTTCAAGCAACAGTGTGGTCACTGTGCTCAAGCTCTTCATATCTCTTCTCTTACCACTCCAATCTCTTCATTTACACTTGGGGTACTATGATCTCCCTCTCTGACCTCCCCACGTCACCCCCCACAGACAGCCACTACTTTCCACAACCCCCCCCCCTCAACTTCAAGGTACTGCTGGAGAGAAGAGGTATTCTTTTTATGCCTCAGAAAGTGGTATACAAACTAAACATTTTTAATTTCTAAGGAAGAGTGCTATTCAGTCTAAGTAAACATCAATCTCCACGCCAGGCCTAGTTTCAGAGTAAATGATGAATACAAAATCTTAGAATCTAACACAGTAGGAATATGGAAAGTTATAATACAATAAGAAAATGACTTAAGGAAATATCAACTGTGACCATGTTAAAAAAAAATATGATTCCATGTATCAAGGTCCATGTGGTATAATTTAAATTAGTTTGAGTATGTTAATTCTCTAAAACTGAGCCAAATATAGTTGTCAGATTAATTCATTCTGGTTTCCTGTATGGAACTAAAATAAATTGCTTGTTTCATCTTAGAAAGAAGTCAACTACCCCACCTACTTCCCACCCTCAAACAGCAGATTATTAAGTCTAGAGATCAAGTCAGCCTCCAACAAGAAGAGAAGGAATCTGTTTAGTTTTCCAGTAAGAAAGCCAGCATCAAGGTCCAGAATGAGGATCCCTGCAATCCCAATAAATGTAAAATAAGTAAACAAAAATAAGAAGCTTTTGTGGTTGAAAATGAACTTTTCATAATTTTGGCCAAAATGATATTGAATATTCTATAATCCAGAAACATCAATGTAGGAAACTAAAAACTGTTATATACCTAAAAACTGTTATATATCTAAAAATAAGTAAGTAAATCTATAAACATGCTTTTCTTCTCCTTTTTTTTTTTTTTTTTTTTTTAAAGATATAGGGTCTTGCTCTGTCACCCAGGCTGGAGTGCTGTGTTACAATCCTAGCTCACTGCCGCCCTGAACTCCTGGGCTTAAGAGATCCTCCTGCCTCAGCCTTCTGGCTAGCTGGCACTACAGGCACCACCAGGCCAGCTTGCTTTTCAATCTCAATATAAAGCACTTCAGATTTACATAAATAGACCTTGAGTATTAAACTGACCCTGCCTTCAGTTTCCCCCAGACATTCCATGTATTTTCTTGCCCCGTGACTTTATAACTGTATTCCCCCCTGAGTCCCACCTCCAACCCCCTGCTAACTCAGAAAAACTCTAAACCACCTTTGACTGAATTCTCTCCCACCTATTTTCACCTCCTTCCTTTCTCTTCCCCTTCTCCACCAAGGAGGCTGGGTTAGATGTCCTTCCAGCTTCCAAAGCACATTAGGCATACCACTAACATAACTTATTGCAATTGCATTTTAACTTTACTTTTCTGTGTCCCTGCAATAGACTACGAGCTTCTTGAAGCAAAGACTGTTTTATTTTCTGCTTTCCTGAATTGTAGCCAAGCAGGTGATACATAGTAGGTATAAACAGATACATACTTTAATAAAAGTTATTTTATATTCAATACTTTAAATAGGTATGGGGAAAATATTTTAAAGCCATAAAGTAACAATTAGCTCCTGCTCAATTATCTGTTGAGAAAGGCTACCTCTTAAAAGAAGAAGCCTCGTCAATAAATCATCTCCCTCAGTACATAGACATTTCTTTCTAAAATATGTCATAAAATTTGCCATGAGGTCAAACTTACAGAACTTATTCCAATCATTTTCTAGGAACTAGAACCAGAAGTAAAGGTATATAGAATGTGGTACAAATAAACCAGTGAAAAGCCAATCTGTATTTTACTGAATAAAAATCCAGATTTCAACTGACTATAGAGATCAACTCACTATTATCTTGACCTGAATCATCCCTAATGGATATGAGAGTTTCCTCCCTCCACCCCACCACTCTTTAAGGCTTTTTATTCGAAGAAAACCTCATTCCCTTCCTCCCCAACTGTCTTGATTGTATCAGTGACGGGGGCAACAGGAACTCTGAGGGACACTGTATTATATGAGTTAATATACCTCAGACAGCTGGAGGGAGAAATTTTTAGTGTAAAAATAAGTACATTAACTGAGCATTTAATATGTGCCAGGCACTATTTTAATCACTTTGCACATATCATCTTTAACATTAACAGGTTATATGTAACACAAAGAAAGGTAAACTAGAAGCTAAATTTTTATAATTATTCCCAACTTCACCTCTCCATTCAAATTTTCGCATAAATGAAAATTTTACATTCTTCATTATTTTAACTATAAACACACAAAAGCAAATCTTTAAATAAAAACTTTAAATCTAGAAAATTTCTATTCTTCAAATCCTTCAGCAGGATATATCTAATGAACAAAAATTACTGCTTATTATTTAAATAAGATCTAGATTAGGACTGGTTTAACTAAAATAGGTTGCTAAGAAATTCCCCCAAAAATTACACAAAATAGTATTAATATGAAATAACATCTTTCTCCTGATTTTCAGTATATAAATGTTAGTAAAGGTGCAATGTAAAGACACTCTCATAAACTGCTAGGGGGCACAAAAACCTATCTGGAAACCAATTTTGTAATTTTTAATGAGAGCCTTTAAATTTTTCATACCTTTTGACCCAACAATTCAACTTCTGTGAAGATTTAATGAAGAAAAACAAATTTGCTTGAGGATTTCCATTAGTTATTTGTAATAAGGAAAAACAAAAATAAGCAAATATCTAATAATTGGGAAATGGTTAAATGAATACGTTATGATATATACATATAGTTGACTATTATACGACCACTAAAAATATTTTCAAAGAATATCAAATAACACGGAAATTGCTCATGATATAATGATAAATGAGAAAAAGTAGGTTAAGTATTAAATATACACAATATATTTCCACTTTTGTTAAAACACATACACAGATATCAAGACTGAAAGTACCTGAGCACTGGCTACATCTAGAATGTAGAATTTATGCTTTTACGTGTTTTACAAATTTTTTCACTGAAAAAATGTTAGAATTAAGAAATGCTTTAAGCAAATATGTAAGTGCATTATAATTTCTACAAATATATGTAGAAACAGTACTAACATCCCTCAAACACTAGGCTAGTTTATGATATTTTAAATAAGAAACTGAACAGTAAACCCAAAGAATAAAGACACCAATTTAAAATACATCTGTTCAAAACACACAACTCTATGGAATTATGAAATATTACCCAATCTAGCTGAAAAGTTCCCACTGGCCTTAACTCAATATGTGAGCAATACCAAAACCAACACAATATATTAGAATTAGGTGTATTGTTATAAGTGTTTATAGACGCTTTAATACTGCTAAAGACCATTTTGGTAAATTGTAACATTCCTAATCATGCAATTCAAACCACAAAAAGAAAAAAATTAACTGTTTCCATATTTTATTCGAGTAAAATTTAAACTTTTTCTAGTAACTGAGTACCAAAGAAGCGTACAGACTCGATATAGATATTTCTAGCTAGTTGGCATGGCCAAGCCTCCAAGTTCCCTAATCTTCCCAGTCTCCTCTCAATGGATGGCTTTTAAGAGAAGAGAGGGCTTTATTTTTATTCATGTCTAATGCATGCTATGCTCCCTGTCTACCTTTGCATCCAGCTTCATCTCAGAGGACCCTGCATGAACTCCCACCCCTCTGACTTTAGTGTGGATTTCTCCCCAAAGCCAAGTCTCCACCCCGACCCCAGATTGCTTCGATGCGTTGGCCTAGAAAGCTGTCCACTCACCCCCACTCCCACACCACTATCCCCCTGCATCTGGGTTCAATGCCACTTGCTTAGAGAAGTCTCCCTAGACAGTTTCCCTAAACTTTTCCCTCACAGCTTATTGCCGTTGTAATTAAACAATTATCTGTGGAACTGCTTTATGTCCGTCTTCCCACTCTATGGGCCAGGGAAGGCCCCTATCTGTCTTATTCCTCACTCTACCCTTGGTGTCCAATAGCACGGTACCTGGTGACAGACAGCAGCCATCACATACGTGAATGGACAGATGGATTACAAACGTTAAGAATAACGATTTATTTAAATAAATTTTCCTAAGATATATTAATTTTCTTTCTATAAAAATTATGTAACTTTCTTAGTATCACTACCTAGTTTATAAACTCAGCAACTTGTATTCTAAATTTTGAAGGTCTCCCTGTTGAACATCTGCTCAGCCTGTTTTTCCATGGAATTATACCTTTCTATAGTGATTGCATTCACCAAAAACAAAGGCGGGGGGCGGGGGGGCGGTGAGAAACGCCACAAGAGCAGCAGCTTTACTTTTTAGCAGCGACCCAAACTGGACAAGCAAAGCAGAGAAGCAAAAAAGTAACATTCCATATCTGTGGTCCCAACAAAACAAGATTCCTATCATAAGAAAACTAATTCAAGCCTGAAAAAATGAACAAACAAAATGAGAATGAACTGTTATAGGCCATGACCCCACACCCACAGGACCTGCTCTCCCACCCCATTTTGGCTACCAACTCCCTTCTGGCCTCGCTTGCCCCAGGCAGCCTGGTCCCAGGGAACAAAGTTCTCAGAGGTGGTTTCTGTGGCAACCCGATGGCGAGCTCCTGAGCATTTACTATCCTAAAGCTCTCGAATATGACCTCTACCTGCAGATTTACCACACTTTGTTCACCTCTGCCCTCGAGCTGCTGGCTGCAGAGTTATCCAACCAGGACTACCGGCACAGGTTTGTGAGACCCAGCGTTAGCTGGGGCCTCCCTAGACAATGCCTAGTGGGTCCCTAGTGACAATTACTTTATGCATCTTTCAAATGACTTCTTGTCACATTCTATAGAGCTCTAAATCCAGAACTTTGCCACTCTCCTTCACTCCTCAATCTAACCATCACCAACCCACCCAGACACCCCCTCCTCTAGCTTTCTTCGAGGGAGATCCCAGCTAACCCACTTCATATTCTTAAAAATAATATTTTTTTAAAACCAAATTCTCCTGTCCACCTCAATAAGCAGTACTCTTCCACTGTCACTCAACCTTTCACCTTTCTCAGGTTAGACGGAAAGCTAAATCCTGCCATTCACAGAACCCTGTTTGAAACTTCAAAGCACTGCCCTTTCCTTTATCCTCCATAGAGCTAGGTGGTTGCCAAGTTCTGATGATTCTATCTCCTCTGTCATCCACCCCCTTCCACCCATTCTCACTGATACTTTGGCAGTTTAAGTCCTTACTCCTGTACCTGGCAGATTTCAACTGTCTCCTTAATTACCCGCTGACTCTAATCCCTGCTCCCCCTCCCACATTAATATATCCTGCAACTACACTGCAGTGTGACACCGTCACTCCTTTACAACCCAAATTTTACCACCTCAATCCTCTACTGAGTCTTAATTTCCTCCTCATTGTCCAAAAGAGAAGAAAAAGTAAAACAATAATTCCAAACTCCTCTGCCAAGTAGGTAAGGCCCTCCACAACTTAAAGTCAGCTTATTTTTCAACTCTAAGGAAATTAAGAGAGAAGACACAGGAAGAGACATGAAAGAAGCAACTAACAAAGGTGGTCAACTGTGTGTCCAGAGCTACTACTATCAGTTGCCTCCCTCGATTTTCATGATAACCCTGTGAGGTATGAATTAAAATCTCTATGTTACAGAAATTGAAATGGAAGGCCAAGAAAGGTTAAGTAACTAGCTGAAATTCAACCTATCAAGTTTTACACATGGATGGCAATGGTTCCTTCTCCACTCAACAACAGGGGTTGATGATACAGGATAATATATTTAGAAACACCACTGACACAAGATGATATTTCAAAAGGTCCTTAAAACTAACAAAAATAGATCCTGAATAGTTATCTGAATGAGAATTTCACCATGTCAACTTTCTATGTGCTTTATACATATTTCCAAGAAAATTAAAGCAAAATATAAATCCCAAATTATTGCTGTTAATATATATATTATATATATACTATTATATTAATATATTAACAAAATCTAGCTAATGTCCCTTAACTTACAGTTTTCTACTATCTACAATATCTTTTCCCAATTTCCATTAACAAGAGATTATAAAACATTAGACATTTCCCTGAGGTATATGAGTATACATGCAAATAATCATGCTGCTTCAAAAAAGAAGGTAATAGTGAGATACTGCATACTCTAAAAATAAATAAAACTAATAAAAATAGCTAATATTTACTGAGTACTGACTATATGCCTGACACTTACTTAAATCTCACAACAATCTACAGATTCTCTTATTGTCTCTATTCTACAGATGAAGAAATTGATACACACCTAAGTTAAATAAACTGTCCAGCATCACACAGCTAATAAGAAGTAGAGCCAGGATTCTAAGCAATCCTATCTCCAAGTCAATGTTCCTACCCACTACATTTTAAAGAAAATTACTTAAAGGAAACAAGCACTAAAATACAGATCTGGCTAAATCAAAAGTAGATTTTTAACAAAGAAACATTTCCCAAGAGAAAGGGCACATGTGAATTATCCCTACAGTCATTTATAGAATTTGCAGTAAAATAATATTAGATTTATATCTACAAAATATCTGCTAAGATACATTGATATTTTAAGATATTTTTATTATTATTATATTTTTTTTTTTTTTTGAGACGGAGTCTCACTCTCTAGCCTGGGCTAGAGTGCCATGGCGTCAGCCTAGCTCACAGCAACCTCAAACTCCTGGGCTCAAGCAATCCTACTGCCTCAGCCTCCCGAGTAGCTGAGACTACAGGCATGCGCTACCATGCCCAGATAATTTTTTCTATATATATATTTTTAGTTGTCCAGATCATTTCTTTCTATTTTTCAGTAGAGACGGGGTCTCGCTCTTGCTCAGGCTGGTCTTGAACTCCCGACCTTGAGCGATCCACCCGCCTCGGCCTCCCAGAGTGCTAGGATTACAGGCATGAGCCACCGCGCCTGGCCAAGATATTTTTAATATTTAAAAAAAAATAAAAACAAAGAAAGTAAAACAAGGTTAACTAAAATAAAGGTTACTAAAAACAGCCTTAGAGGCCAGGCATGGTGGCTCACGCCTATAATCTTAGCACTCCGGGAGGCCGAGGCAGGAGGATTGTTTGAGCTCAGGAGTTCGAAACCAGCCTGACCAAGAGCAAGACCCCGTCTCTACTAAAAATAGAAAGAAATTAATCAGACAACTAAAAATATATAGAAAAAATTAGCCGGGCATGGTGGCGCATGCCTGTAGTCCCAGCTACTCGGGAGGCTGAGGCAGAAGGATTGCTTGAGCCCAGGAGTTTGAGGTTGCTGTGAGCTAGGATGACACCACGGCACTCTAGCCCAGGCAAGAGAGTGAGACTCTGTCTCAAAAAAAATAAAAAAATAAAAATAAATAAAAATAAAAACAGCCTTAGAAAAAAGTGCCCATGGTAGTTTTGTATTGTAAGTGTAACAGATAAAGGTACTTTAGGTCAAGTAATGAAAAAATTAGAGGAAGACCAAGATAAGAATGTAAAGAACAAAGAAAAAGGAGCACAGGGTAACTACAGCATCAGAAATGGAATTAGATAAACACAGGCTTGTGCTCAAGAATACTACAGTAATAATATCAATATTTTTAAGAACCAAAAAAAAAAAAAAATACAAACAACCTAAAAGTCTACCAATGGAGGGAAAATAAATGTGGTATAGCCCCAAAATGTAATACCATGTCACAGTAAATCGACATGTACCCACACTGCTGAAATTCAACTCATGAAACCACATTGATAAGTGACACTGAGTCGGAGGAAAAGTATGCTGCACAAGAATACACACAGCTCCATCTATATAAGTTTTAAAATATACAAAACAATACACTGTTCGGGGATACGCACATGTAGTAAAACTGTATAGAAATGCATAGGAATAATAAACACCAAATTCAGAGCAGTGACTAACTGAAAGATATAGGGTAAAGGAGTAGTTTCTTTAACTGGATTAAATGTTATGGAATATTGTTCAGACATACAGAAAGCATGTCTATATTTTATTTAAAAGAGAAAAGAAAATGGAATTAGCAGCCAGGCATGTAGCTAGCTCACGCCTGAGGCAGGAGAATCGCTTGAGCTCAGGAGTTCCAGACCAGCCTGAGCAAGAGCGAGACCCCACCTCTACTAAAATCAGAAAAACAAAAAAAATAGCTGGGCGTCATGTCACACACCTGTAATCCCAGCTACTCAGGAGGCTGAGGCAGGAGGATCGCTTAAGCCCAGGAGTTTAAGGTTGCAGTGAGCTATGATCATGCCACTGCACCCTAGCTGGGGCAACAAAGCAAGGCTCTATAGCAGAAAATAAATAAATAAATAAAAATTTTAAAAGAGAGAATGGAATTAGCATTCCATTTTTGTGGCATCCCAAATTCCTTTATATTCCTGATCCAAAAGAGAACTCTAAAAGGGCAATGATAATGATTGCTGTGAAAAAAGGTTAAAGGAGAATGTATACTCATGTTGAAGTACAAGAAGAAAATTCAGTTAAATTCTCTCAATTTAGTTTGTTATTTCTTATGTTTTCTTCCCTGTAAAAATCAGGGGTTTTATTTGGGGCAGTAACTATATGTAATTAAAACAGACATAAACATTGCCGCTAAATGTCATCACAGCTCCTTTCCAGAAACAATTATGCCTCTGGCGGTTAATATGAACTTCGAGCCAACTGTCACCCCAGAGAGGAGATGCAGGGCTCAGAGTTAAGGACGTGGACTCTAGAATCAAACTGCTTGGGATGCAATCCAGCACACATTCAAGCAAGTTATTTAAGTTCCCCTGTGCTTCAGTCTCCTCACCTGTAAAAATAAAAGAACCTATTTCGTAAGACTGATAAGAAAATTACAACAGCACCAAGCCACAGGATGCTGTTAAGGTGTTAGCTATTATCCTTATTCCAAAAACCATTAGCTTAGAAAAAGAAAACCTAGGCTTTGTATCAAAAGAATATAACTAAGTTCAATTACTTTCTGTATCAAACAGGAGACAGAGAAGTTGACCATGAGAGAACGTGGGGAAAATGGGCAGCTTTTTATCTCATGAGCAATCAATGTTAGGATACTAAGATAAGCTTTATTAAAATTTTTCTAACAATATTCTTTGATACTGTTATAACATCTCCAATTCATACACACACATAGTCCAAATTCAAGGTAAAACATTCTATTCCCTGGCTCCCTTTTGACCTGGCAAAACTCTAATTTATCTTGGAAAACCTGGCTCAGCTGTCACCTCCACTGCATGTCCCCTTTTTCCTCCTTTACTCTGCACCTACTTTCCACTTCTTCTGTATTTCCTAGCTGCTTCCACTGATGTACTGATTAGTATTACCATACTGTAATATATCTGCTCATATGCCTCCTTCCCTCACACTATACTGTAAGGTGTGTTCGAACACCTCCTTCCTTTAGTGAACAGTGAGTTCTTTGAGAGCAGGAACTCTCTATTAATCATTTCCAAATTCCCACTGCCTTGCTAGATAGGCACGCTATAAATACATAAATGAATAAACCCATGCCCCTGTATATATCCTTCACAAACAAGTAGAAGCCTGTATTTGGAGGTGACTTATCCAAAAGGTTAAATATCTTCAATTCTATTATAAGTTAAAATTAGCAGATCAACTGAGCCCACTGAATCATCCAATTCTTTATCCCTCAAAATGGGAAACATTAAAAACATGCAAGTAAACATACTCCAATAATAACAGAAGCCAAAACTTTAAATAAAAAGAAGAATTAAGGCACTTAAAATGTCAGGAAAACAGAAGCAGTCTGAAAGCTTTTAGTTACAAAACCAAAAATAAGCACGTAGAGAAGGAATCATAAGATTTAATGTTTACAATGTCTCCTTTTTCAGAAGAGAAATAAACTATAATCAAAAGTTAGATGAAAATATATACCCTACTGAGGGGATGAAATCAAAACTAAACCATGTATTAAATCAATTTCACACAACACTCTTGTGGTGGAGTTTTCTAAAAGACCATGTTGAGTTCAAGACCAGTCTGAGCAAGAG